>VMDR010011332.1:0-28697 GCA_007922815.1 Macrotus californicus | reverse complement strand
TGTCTCTCAGGATAGTTAGCCTTGTCATTTGTTAAAGTTTAAAAACAGATACCATAATATTTAAATGCGATAGTCACTGAAAGGAAATGAGTAATAGTAAACATCAAAAATAGAAGCACTGCATTTTATAACAACAATGAATGGTTAATAGAAAGATAAAATTTGATAGAAGCTCATTAATAACCATTAGAAAACAACAAAGACAAATAAAAGCTCTCAGTGCATTAAATCAGTATTTTGCAGATGCATTTGTTTTAATTTTCATTCATTTCATTATGTTGCTTGTATGTTACACAAAAATTAGCAGAAGAGGGGTGGTACGATTTCCTAGGAAGAGGCGATTTGCAAGCTGGGAATGCTTCACACTTTCTCTATCACTGTGAGCATGACGGTCTAGAAGGCTTTCTTTCTCCCCCTGCTGTGTAAGTAACCCCTGTTCATTCTTCAGCACCCAGATCAAATTCTTCTCAATCAAGGCAGCCCCACCGGACCTTCTGGGCTCCTACTAACCCACATCCACTTCCTTCTTACAGTTCATAGAATGTGATAGCATCTATTTTTATGATTCATTGAATGCAGAAATCAAACCCTACACTTCACAGGCAGTTTGTAATTAGTTGTTAAGTAAGTTAATAAATTAATTATCCTGTCCAATTATTCCCTTCTAATGCAAATGTTGCCAGGCAGTGAGCAAAGTGAACAGAAACAAATAATTATTTAGATATACCAGACACGATCTGTAGTACACTTTGTTTAAATTACTACATTTAGTCTTCATAACAGCACTGCTGAATACATATTTCTAGCCTCGTCTTATACATGGGGAAACAAGTTCAAAGGAGACAAACTGTAAGTTCATATTAGTGAGAATTAATTCAGCATTTTTGAGAAAAACAGGACAAGTCATGGGCAACACAGAGTACTGAGGATTTGGGGAGAGATTTAAAAAACAAGAAGAAAGAATACTGAGCAGTGTGTAGAATGAGATTATGAAATGAAACCTCTGTTCCCTGGCCCTGGGTTGCACTCTGAGGCATCTCAGTAGAGAGGAGAGGGTGAGGACTGCTGGAGCCAGCCGGCCTGGGTTTGAACCCCAGCTATGCTACGGTCTACCTGTGTGACCTTAGGCAAATTGCATGACATTTTTGAGATTCAGTTTAACCATCTGTAAAAATTATAGCATTTACCTTAAAAGGATATCATGAAACTGAAATGAGGTGATACGTGTGACGAGCTTAAACTCCTTGGCACTTACTATAAAGCAGAAAGTGTTATAATTCAATATTTTCATCATTAACAAAAAAAGAGGACAGAGTTGCATGTTAAGTAATGAGTACTGCCTTGTGGGACACACAAATAAATATGCTGTTTGTTGTGGAAAACAGAATACTCAGGAACGATATGGCAGCTAATGATTGGGCAGCCCCCTCCACAAGGCACTGTACCTGGTTCGCATCAGCCTCACCTGGGCCGTCCCCACAGCAATACCACTCAGAGGTAGGGCCTCTTTGAAACATTTTAAAATTTACATGGTTTATTTTACATTGAGGAAATAAGGGCTAAGAAGCTGACATGACTTGACTATAGTTACAAAGTAAGTAAGTACAGGACCTGGAATTCAAACCCAAATTTATCTTGTGTTAACTAACACGCGTGTCCAAACCTCCCATAGCTGTCCTGCAATTCTACTTCTTCCTCTGGAGACTTGGTCAGCTGTTACGTTATCCTGACTTGGACAAACCCTCCAACAACCACTAAAATAGGGGAAGAGGGACTTCATTTATTTTGTGTTGTTCCAGAGGGCATGGTGAACATAGCATGAAAGGAAGGATCTTTGGTTCAACATTGGAAAAGCTCTTCAGTTATATCTGTGGAATACAAACTATCAGCAGACTTTGGAGCTGGAGTGGCATTGAAGTTTAACTCCATTTCTTCCCAGCTAGGCCAACAAATGTACTAAGATGCTCTAATCCTCAATTTTCTCATCTGTAAAGTTATGACAAGAATTCTTAACTCACTTGGTTGTTTGAAAATAAAATAAGATTATATATACAAATTTCATAGTCAACATGTACTTGCTCCTTTCCTTTACTCCATTTTTAAGCGATTACAACTGATCAATAGTGCAGTGAAAGGCATTGAATCCCTCCCCATTCCCCACCACTGGAAATGCACAAGCAGAGGGCAGATGGCTCGATGTTAAGTCCCTGTGGTGCCAACTCAACCCTCAATGAATGAAAGAACTTCAAGGACCCTCCAATCCTATGATTCCATGGAATGAGGAAAGACAGATGACGTGGAGGATGGTAAAACCAATTTTTAAGATAACCTCCACAGTTTGATTGGGGAGTTAAAATTAAGGTGATAGAATGGAATAGGGGTAAATATAAAAAAGTATTTGCACTTATATTAGAAATAAACAACAGCAAAAACAATGCAATTTTGCCTGCACAGAATAGTGGAGAAGGTATGGTTTGGCCACAGAGCAAGGGAAAAAAGCACTGAAGTGTTTTGTCCATGATCAGCTCAACGTATGACAACTTTTCAGACAAACAACAATAAAACATAACCTTGACTAATCTAGTCTGAATTGTAGTTTTAGAGATTCAGGATCTAAGCCAAGGAACTCACTGTCCCACACTGCAATTCATACCTCGTTGGAAAAAAGTTTCCTTCTCAAATCAGCATATAGGTGAGACATTTCATGTAGTAAAAACCACTTTTGAAAAATCCTATTTTTCAGTACTGTGTTCATGGTTTCGGGTATGCAGCCAAGTTTGCTAATTTTTATACACAATAGAATTTAAGCACTGAAGTGCTAAGTTATATCCAAAATGAAAGTCTTATTATTTTACCTTTTAAAAATTTAACAGATCCTTAATGGAAAATGGAAAATGGATAAAGAATTACAAAGTATTTCCGCTCTGTTTGTCTTCAGGGTTTACTCAATTTTTAAAAAATATCATTAAACCTTTTTAATTTATAAATAGATTGTTGTGCAAATTGAGCGAGATAATATATATTGATCTTAACTAAGCATTAAATTTTAAGAGAAAAAATGGACAAATTAAAAATTGGTGAGTAGAATTATGACAAATTCAAAATCATGCCATAAAGTAGAATTTAGCAAACTATGGCCAGTGGGTAAAATATGGCCTTCAGCCTGCTTTTGGAAACCAAGAGTGAAAAATGGTTTTTACATTATTAAAAGGTTATAAAAAAGAAGAGGAAGAAGAATGTGTGGCAGAGACTGATATGGTCTGCAAAATTAAAATATTTACTCTCTGGATCTACTTAGAAAAAGCTTGCTGATCTTGACCATAAAAGGATGTTACTGGAGATTTAGCACTTCAAAAAGGACCAATCTCTCCCATCTCTGAGTCAAAGCTCTTTACCATGCACATGGCCCTTTCTCCGGTGTCACCTTCTCCAGGACTTCCAGTGTCACCTGTTGATCTCAAAATACTAAATGGTCTGCAGTTCTTCACCCCTGGCACAACATTTCACTCCTCTGAGCCTCTCCTGGACTATTTCCCCAGTAAAATTCATCCACTCTTGACATTTCCACTTTCTCAAAAAGTCTTCCCTCTTCCCCTCTGAACTTAACAGCACACATGCAGTCTTTTTTTTTTTTTTTAAATTGATTCTATCTAATTGAATCATCTTTTTCTTAATGGAATCCCCTTCTAGAATCTAGAGTCTAGATGGAAAGCTCCTATAAAATAGTGAAACAAGTTATTCCTACACCTTCTTAGCAAATAACACTGTGCCTAGAACCTGGTAGGCTCTTATTAAATGTTTACTAAACCAAGGGAAATGTGACTGGACATTAGCAGAGCTGTTGGTGCAGGAAGTCATGGACTGCTTTGGAAAGTCCTCAAGAAACAAAAATGAGAACAATGAGGGAAAATGAGTTGTCCAAATTTTCACTGGTTGCAAGAAATAGATAAAGAAACAGATTTATCATACAAAAGACCTAACTTTGAATTTTGACAGCAGCATGGCTTAAGTTCAGTCTGAAACATTTAAAAAAGGAAGTCAGAGGTTTTGGTTCAAGATGGTGATGTAGGTAAATGTGATACACAAATCCTCCCACAACCACATCAAAATTACAACTGAACTAAAGAACAACCATCATTCAGAACCACCTGATATCTTAACAGAAGTCCCACAACAAAGATAAAAAGAAGAAGCTACATAGAGACTTGTAGGAGGGGTAGAGTCATGGACAGGGCTGGTCCAAAATTCATAC
Source organism: Macrotus californicus (assembly GCA_007922815.1). Lineage (NCBI taxonomy): Eukaryota > Metazoa > Chordata > Mammalia > Chiroptera > Phyllostomidae > Macrotus > Macrotus californicus. The sequence goes on along the minus strand of VMDR010011332.1, from coordinate 24,445 downwards.
ATACCAAATAAAATATGGGAGGGATATCTTAGCTGCAGAGATCCCCCCTGAGGAGCAAGGAGTCCCATTCCAACACCACATCCTCCATTCAGGGTTTCAGTGCCAGAGAGAGAAGTCTCCATAACTTCTGGCTATAAAAACCACTGAGGAGTGTGGCTGTGTGAGACAAAGAGCTACTGGAGTCTTGGGCACTCCTCTTAAATGGTAAGTGTCAGACTTACTCAGACTCATTCACTCTGAGTTCCAGTGCTGGGGCACCAGGGACAAAAGGGAAGGAACTGAGTAGTCTGGCATCTGGGCAAGAGCAGAAAGGGCAGGTTTCTCCCAGACAGAAGTGCTATCAGAGGCCATTGTTTCTTTTCTTGGTCCTCCCCTGACAGAGCTGGCAGGTGGTGCCATACCTGAGTCTCCATCAAACTGGCTATCACTATGACCCCACCCTGGTGATTCCTTGAGACCCTGCCCCAACCAATGCGCTGGCCCACCCAAACCCTCTCAAGTGGCTTTTCCATGCAAAAAGATCTGTCTTGACTCATGCTTCAGACTACCCTAATCTCTCAATCAAGCAGCATCTGGCATTGGTGTGCCATGTACTTCTTGCTAAGTAGTTCCAGACCTATCACTAGCAACACTCAGCCTTGGTTCACAGCTTGGTACCTGGGTACCTCTAAGCCCAGTACACATATCAACCATTTCCAGATCACTTTGTAGCTAAAATCAAGTGGCCCCAGGCATGGCACAAGTGGCAGCTGACTTTAGCCTGCACCACCCAGGAGGCCCCAGAGCCTTCGCACCCAGTGGACAACTTCGGACAGCCCTGAAGCACCATTCAATCTCCTTTACAAGAGACACTCAAGAGGCAGACTCAGCAGACACCAGAGCCCTGCTAAAATAAGTCTTGCTACATGGGGTCATCCCCTGTACAACTGATCCTCCACAATGATCTTGGCCAGTCCTTCCAGCCAACTGGCCAACAGCAATCAATACTCAACTACAACAGGAGGGTATAAACAGCCCACACGAGGGGCACACATGGAGTGTTCAGCTCAAGTGATTGGAGAGGATTTGCCATTGGACCCTATAGGATATCTACTACATAAGGGAGACAGAGCAGTTCAACATGGAATACATGGAAACAAACACAGGGAAGTGGCCAAAATGAAGAGATAAAGAAATGTGTCCCAAATGAAAGAACAGAAAAAAAATTCCATAAAAAAGAATGAAACAAAATGGAGCCAAGTAGTCTACCAGATGCAGAGTTCAAAACACTGGTTACAAGGATGGTCAATGATCATAGGGGAAGAGTAGATAAACTTAGTGAGAACTTCAACAAAGAAATAGAAAACATAAAAATGAGACTTGAAAACAATGAAGAATACACTATAGAAAATCAACAGTGGAGTAGATGAAGCAGAGGATCAAATCAGAGATGTGGAAGATAAAGAAGCAGACAATGCCCTATCAGAACAGAAAAAAAAATTGAAAAAATGAGGACAGTTTAAGGAGTATCTGAAACAACTTCAGTCATACCAACATTTTCATCACAGGTTTGCCTGAAGGAGAAGAGAAGGAGCAAGGAATTGAAAAAATATGAAAAAATAATGATGGAAAACTTCCCTAACCTGGTAAAAGAAATAGGCATACTAGTCTAGGCAGCACAGAGAGTATCAAACAAGATGAGGCCAAAGAGGCTCATGCCAAGACACATCATAATTAAAATGCCAAAGGTTAAAGACAAAGAGAGACTCTTAAAAGCAATTAGTTTCCTACAAGAGAGCTCCCATAAGACTGTCAGCTGATTTCTCAACAGAAACTTTGCAGTCCAGAAGGAGTTAGCAAGAAATAGTCAAAGTGAGTAAAAGCAAGGACCTACAACCAAAATTACTCCATCTAGCAACAGATAAAGAGTTTCCCAAACAAGGAAAAGCTAAAGGAGTTCATCACCAACAAGCAAGTATTATAATAAATTTTAAAGGGTCTTTAAAAAGATGAAAAAATATTAAAATATGAATAATAAAATGACAATGAATACATATCTACCAACAGTTATTTTTTCTCCCTCTCTCTTTTTTTTTGTTGTTGTTCAAGTACAGTTGTCTCCATTTTTCTCCCCACCCCCCTAGCTCAGCCATCCCCACCTCCCAACCTTGATTTTACCCCCCTTTGGCTTTGTCAATGTGTCCTTTATACATATTCCTTAATGAGCCTTCCTCCTTCTGCCCCAGTTATCCCCTCCCACCTCCTCTCTGGTCACTGTCATTTTGTTCTTTATTTCAAACTCTCTGGTTATATTTTGCTTGCTTGTTTGTTTGTTTTGTTGATTAGGTTCCACTTACAGGTGAGATCATATGGTATTTGTCTCTCACCTCCTGGCTTATTTCACTTAGCATAATGCTCTCCAGTTCCATCTATGCTGTTGTGAAGGGTAGGAGCTCCTTCTTTCTTTCTGCTGTGTAGTATTCCACTGTGTGAATGTACCATAGTTTTTTTGATCTACCAACAATTGTTTTAAAGGAATATGGATTAAATGCTCCAATCAAAAGACATATGGAGGTTAAATGGATAATAAAATAAGACCTTTACATATGCTTCCTATAAGAGACTCACTTCAATTCAAAACACACACACAGAGATGGAAAGTAAAGGGATGCTCAAAGCTATTTCATGAAAATGAAAACAAACAAAAAAAGGCTGGAGTAGAAATACTTATACCAGACAAAATACACTTTGAAACAAAAGCTATACATCAAGAGACAAGAGAGGACCCAGCAATTCCACTTTTGGGTATTAATTCAAAGAAACCCAAGATATTAAATAAAAAAGACATATACATTCATATGTTCACTGCAGCATTAATTAAAATAGCCAAGATAGGGAAGCAACTTAAGTGCCCAATAGTAGACAAATGGATGAAGAGGTGCATATTTGTAATGGAATATGACTCGGTCATAAAACAAATTAATTCCTGCCCTGACTGGTGTGGCTCTGGGGATTGAGCACTGGCCTGCAAATCAAAGGGTCACCAGTTTCATTTACAGTCAGGGCACATGCCTGGGTTGTGGTTCAGGTCCCCAGCAGCGGGTGTACAAGAGACAACCATGCATTGTTGTTTCTTTCCCTCTCTTTCTCCCTCCCCCTCTGTCTAAAAATAAAATAAATAAATTTTTTAAAAGAATTAAATCCTGCTATCTGCAACAACATGGATAGACCTAGAGGGTATTGTGCTGAAAAAAATAAGTCAGAGGAAGATAAATGCCATATGATTTCACAAATATGTAGAATCTAAAAAAACAAATAAATGAAGAAGCAGGACAGAAAACAGACTCATACATACAGAGAACATTTTGAGGGTTGCCGTATGGGAGGTGGATTGGGGAGTCAGGTGAAAAAGTTGAAGGGATTAAGAAGTGCATATTGATAGTTACAGAATAGTCATTGGGATGTAAAGTACAGCATACAGAATATAGTCAATAATAATTGTAATATCTATGTATGATTTCAGATGGATACTAGATTTATCGGGTGATCACTTAGTCAGTTAAATAATGTTTAATCACTGGGTGGTACACCTGAAACTAATACAACAGTGTACGTCAACTGTAATTGGTACATAAAAAATTAAAATAAAAAACAGAAGTCATCTTTAGAGTCAGTTTTCTCATTTCTAGCCTGGAGGTTTTAACATGTGCCTCATAGGCATGTTGGAAGATTAAACCCATGTATATTAATTAGATAGGCTGATACATCTTACACATAGTAGGTAATCTGTTCTCTTTTGCCTCTTTCTAATTCCTCATGACCTCAGGTTCCTCCGCAATGCTGTATCTTTCCTCACTACACATGAATTTTTTTTAAAAAGTGAATTTCCAAAAAACACTTCCAAACATTTCATCGAAGTTTTCCCTGACTTAATATACTACCCCTAGAGGATAAATACTAGGGTTCTGCCAACAGAGGAAGGTTATGCATCGAGAGAAGACAGTTCATAGTAATTTTGTCAGCAAAATTGTAACAATAAAGGCCCAAACAACACTTCATCTACCTGTCAGTTGTCGTGAAAATGGAGATTACTTTTACCCTCAATCCTGACACATCCAATTAAGGTGGACTTGCAAGCCAGGCAGGTGTAAAGTGCAAGACAACACTTGTTCACATTAGCAATTATCAATGGAAAACTACATGAGTGCAAAGACTTGGCACCCTGTTGTCCTGGAAACCATCAGCCTGCAGAGGCAGAGTGGACACTGACAAGAAACCTTGACATCTTTGCCTGAAAAAAGATGGCTTCTCATTCTCCTTTTCCCTGGTTCCTTTTTAAAAAAATATTATTTTTTTCAAGTACAGTTGACATGTAATACTATATTCATTTCAGGTGCACAACACAGTGGTTAGATATTTATTTAACCTTTGAAGTGATCACCCTGATAAGTCCAGTACCCACCTGACACCACATATAGTTATTGTAATATCACTGACCGTATTCCCTATCCTGTGCTTCACATCTCTATTTTTGTAACTGTCAATTTGTACTGCTTAATCACTTCACCTTCTCCACCCATCTTCCTAACCCCTCTCCCAACTGGCAACCATCAATTTGTTCTCTGTATCTCTGTGTTCGTTTCTGTATTGTTTCTTCTGTTTGACTTATTTGACTTAGTATAATACCCTCTAGGTCCATACATGTTGTCACACATGGCAAGAATTTATTTTATGTATGGCTGATATATATATATATATATATAATAAGGTGAAATTAAGAAGATATATATATGTGATATATATATATGATGTATATCATAATGGTGAAATTAAGATGTGATATATATAAGATATATAGATATAGATATATAGGCATGTATCTCACATTTTCTTAATTTCACCATCTATCCATGAACACTTAGGTTGGTTCTGTATCTTTGTTATTGTAAATAATGTTGCAGTGAACACAGAAGTGCATATATCTTTTCAAATTAGTGTTTTGGATTTCTTTGGATAAATACCAAAAACTAGAATTGCTGGGACATAAGGCAGTTCTATTTTAAATATTTAAGGAATCTACACACTGGTTTTCATAGTGACTGCACCAGTTTACACTCCCATCAACAGTTCATGAGGGTTTCCTTTTCCCTGCCAACACTTGTTGGTTGTTGATGGATTGATGATAGCCTTTCTGACAGGTATGAGGTGATATCTCATTGTGGTTTCAATTTGCGTTTCCCTGATAATTGGTGATATTGAGCACTTTTTCCATTTGTCTATTGGCCATCTGTATGTCTGCTTTGGAGAAGTGTCTATTCAGGTCCCCTGGAATTTTTGTGTGTTAAGTTGATGAATTTCTTATATGTTTTTAATATTAATCCCTTATTGAGTGTATCTGACAAATATATTTTCCCATTCAGTAGGTTTTTTTTTTCATTTTGTTGGTGATCTCCTTTGTTGTGCAAAAGCTTTTTAGTTTGTCACAGTCCCATTTATTTACATTTTCTTTTGTTTCCCTTGCCTGTGGAGACATATCCAAAAACGATATCAGTAAGAGCCATGTCAAAGAGTTTACTGTCTATGTTTTCTCCTAGGGTTTTACGGTTTTGGTTCTTACATGTACATCTTTAATCCATTTTGAGTTTGTTCTTATACATGGTATAAGAAAGTCATCCAGTTTTATTGTTTTGCATGTATCTGTCCAGCTTTCTCAACACTGTTCATGCTTTCTCGAGTTTGTCACTGTAAACCCCCGAATTAAATACATCTTGTTATCGGCTTGGCATTTGGGAATATATTCAAGATTTACATTGATAATTGCATATCTTTGATGAATAAATATTGAGTGTCTACTATATGCCAGGCACTGCACAAATAAGGTGCTTTCAATCCAGAAAAGTAAATTTCCTTCTTTCCTTTCCTCTCTCATCCAGTCATTTAACCATATTGTGAGAATCTTGTATACCAGTCACTGTGTGCAACACAGCTGATGAAGAGATAAATACAAAGTTCTCCTTGCCCCCAGGATGTTCTCAGTAACAATAATAAGCCATAAGAACAAAAGAACCATAGATAAAGGCAAATGTGCCCATAAGGAAGGTTAAAATAATATTGTAAGGATGTTATAAGATCAAACCAAGAAAATGCTTCAAGGTAGAAGTAGAATGCCGAAACAAAAATGCAAAATACTATTCTTATGATTCAGTCGCTAGTTAATTCTTTATCTGGTCATTCATTTACTCATACACATATTTTTTGATGACTGTAGGGTAAAAGAAGCCCAAAAAAGAAGAATAAATTTGGAAAAGGGAGAGGAAAAGAAACAGAGAGAGAAAGGATGATTAAGGATACTCTGGGGGAAAAATTAACATCTACTAGGCCCCCAAAATTCAGGCACATATCTGATCTAATTTGACCTTCAAAAATCTTTTGAAGTTTCTTCCTTCTCCTCCTCCTCCTTATTATTATTATTAATTCCACTTTATAGATTATCAGATGAGAACATTTTTGTTTAAGGAGGCTTACTCACTTTGAATTAACAATTCCGACATTCAACCAAGTGTCTGACTTCAAAGCCTCTGCTCCTGTTACTATGCCATAAGGTGGAGAGAAAACGCAAATTTCTGAAATGGAGACAGAAAGATCTGTACCATAAGCATGGCACTTGAGAAAGATTATAATAAACGGCGGCACTCAGGGGTATCTATTTCCTTTGGAAGGCCTTGACTTTGGAATATTTAACCTTTAATTTAGCAGAGATTCTGACAACCAAAAAAACACCAATTGCCTCTTGACATTGCTTTTAGTTCCATGACAATCCCCACAGAAAGAGCTTTCAAAGATACTTTTTTTTTTAAAAAATGTAAAATCAGGGAAAGGAAAAAAAATATTTTAAGTTAGGACTGTATAGCACAATTAGACATGTAGCATTTTGAAGCCACTCATGGGGACAGTATGAGAAGATCAAGACAGGAATTGGCCTGGTGCTTGTTTTATAGGTAAGAAAATTAATCAAGGTGGCTGTGTGACTTGTCCAAGCTCACATGCCTCTTATTTGATTTAAAATCAGCAGTTACTTCTTTCTTCATGTGCATTAGTGGAGAAGAATTTGCCAATAAACTGTAATTTAAGAAAATGTGATTGTGCACTATGGGCAATGAATATTTTGGGCCCAGAATTAGTATTCAAGGATCTTGGTACTCAAAGTGTGGTCCATGGACTGGCAGCAACAGCATCACCTGGGAGCTTAGTAGAAAGACAAGCTCCCAGAATCTGCATTTAAACAAGATCCACAGGTGTCTTGCACACATTAAATTTTGAGGAGACCTGAGAAGAAATGGCATATATTATAAAAGAAGATGGACTTTGGGACTAAGTTCAACTGGGTTTAAATGTCACTATAAATGTCTGAGCCCTGAGCCTGATTTGGATAATGAAGAAAGCAAGAAGTATTCAGAGAGAAGGCAGCTTGGGCAAAAGTGCAGGGGTGTGACTGAACTTGTCATGTTTAAGGGAGGGCAAGTGGCTTAATGTGTAGCTTAATATTCTTCCTCATGTGTGAAGATAAGTTAGAAATAGGACCTGGGTGTCAGGGTGAATATTCAACTACATTTTCTGGTGAATTGGAAACAATGGCTCATAGCAAACCCACAAAAAAATAATTTTTTGCATACTGTTCTTTTTATTTTTTAAATACATGTTATTGATTATGCTATTACACTTGTCCCATTTTCTCCCCCTTTTATCCCCTCTGCCCTGCCCCCCCCCCCTTCCCACTGCTTTCTCCCACTTTAGTTCATGTCTATGGGTCATACATATAAGTTCTTTGGCTTCTCCTTTTCCTATACTGTTCTTAACCTCCCCCTGTCTATTTTGTACCTGCCATTTATGCTTCCTATTCCCTGCACCTTTTTCCCTATTCTCTCCCCTCCCCATCCCTGCTGATAACCCTCTATGTGATCTCCATTTCTGTGATTATGTTCCTGTTCTAGTTGTTTGCTTAGCTTGCTTTTGTTTTTGTTTTTTAGGTTTAGTTATTGATAGTTGTGAGTTTGATGTCATTTTACTTTTCATAGTTTTGATCTTCTTTTTCTTAAATACGTCCCTTTAACATTTCATATAATAAGGGTTTGGTGATGATAAACTTCTTTAACTTGACCTTATCTGGTAAGCACTTTATCTGCCCTTCCATTCTAAATGACAGCTTTGCTGGATAGACTAGTTTTGGATGTAGGTTCTTGCTTTTCATGACTTAGAATACTTCTTTCCAGCCCCTTCTTACCTGCAATGTTTCTTTTGAGAAATTAGCTGATAGTCTTATGGGAACTCCTTTGTAGGTAACTGTCTCCTTTTCTCTTGCTGCTTTTAAGATTCCTTATCTTTAATCTTGGTTAATGTCATTATGATGTGCCTTGGTGTGTGCTTCCTTGGGTCCAACTTATTTGGGACTCTCTGACCTTCCTGGACTTCCTGGAAGTCTATTTCCTTTTCCAGATTGGGGAAGTTTTCCTTCGTTATGTTTTCAAATAAGTTTTCCATTTCTTGCTCTTCTAGTTCTCCTTCTGGCATCCCTATGATTCTGATTTTGGAACATTTAAGGTTGTCCTGGAGTTTCCTAAGCCTCTCCTCACTTTTTTTTGAAGTCTTATTTCTTCGCTCTGTGCTGGTTGAATGTTTATTTCTTCCTTCTGCTCCAAATTATTGATTTGAGTCCTGGTTTCCTTCCCATCACTGCTGGTTCCCTATACATTTCTCTTCATTTCACTTTGCATAGCCTTCACTTTTTCCATTATTTTGTGACCATACTCAACCATTTCTGTGAGCATCTTGATTACCAGTGTTTTGAACTCTGCATCTGATAGGTTGGCTATTTCTTCATTGCTTGCTTAGTTCTATTTTTGGAGCTTTGATCTGTTCTTTCATTAGAGCCATATTGTTTTGTCTTGTAGCAGCTGTTATCTTGTAAGGGGTAGAGCTTTAGGTATTTGCCAGGGTGAGGCAACCCACATTGCTGCCTCATGGCACTGTATGCTGGGGAGGGGACTGAGAGGGAACATTGCTGCTTGCTTGGCTCTCTTCCAGTTTTCAGTTACTTCCCCGGCTACCCACAAGCAAATGGGGCCCTCTGGTGCTGATTCTTGGGTGGGTGGGTTTGTGTACATTCTAGGACCCTGTGGGTCTCTTCAGTGAACTCTCATATGAGGCTGGGAGTTTCTCCTGTGCTGCAACTCCCACAGATTTTTACTGCCAAAGGTTTTGAGGCTTTATTTCCCCATGCTGGAACCATGTTCTGTCTTGCTCCCCAGTTGTTCTTCCTGGTTATCCATGTGCAAATGTGGGACCTGTGGCAAGGCACCTGGTCCTCCAGCCACTGCCTTGCCACATGACCTCTCTGCCCTGGCTGCCCATCTACCGCCCTCCTACCAGTGTGGAGAATGTTTCTTCTTTAACTCCTTGGTTGTTGGACTTTCATACAACTCAATTTTCTGTCAGTTCTCGTTATTTTTGGTTTTAAATTTGTTGTTGTCCTTCTTTTGGTTGTGTGAGGAGGTAAAGTGTGTCTACCTACACCTCCCTCTTGGCTACAAGTTCTTTTTGCATAGTGTTTTAACGTTAAACTGCATCTGACATGTAGGTACTCAATAAAAATTTGCTGACTGATTGAATCAACATAAAATATATTAATGTCTGTCATTTTGTGGGGTGTTTCCAATACCTCTAAAAGATAAAAGCGGGAATTTTTTATATCTTATTATATTTTTCCATTTTATAGAAAACTGAAGTCTGGGTGGAGAAAATGATCTCCACAATATTATACTGCAAGTAATTGCTGTAGTTAGATTCCAAACTGAAGTCTTTGACTCCAAACTGCACCCTCTTTTTCACCAGTCAGGTCTCAGTCCTTTGGTTTCATACTTTTGCAAGCTCGCAACTCAGATCTCACCATGAGAGCAAAGTATAGACAGAGATTGAGGGTAGAAAAAGATGCCCTAGGGTGTCATGGTAACCATTCCTTTACTTTGCAGAAGTTCCCTGCGCAGCTTTTTGTGTCACCAATCCTTGTATCTCCCAAAGGTGGGAGAAGGACCTCAGCTAACTAGAGCTAACAAGCTTTATTTGTGAACCTTACTCTGCTATCATGTTGGGCAATGTGTGCAGAAAACCTTTCCCTAATTCTGATTGATAGGCACTGTGTTGCGTGTTTCCCTCAGAGCCTAGGGAAAGATTTACCAAAAGAAGGGGAAATTAATAAAGCAAACAACTTAGAAACCAAGTATTTAACAGATTTAATACGAGACTATATGTCATCTAAGTAAGCCAGTTTCAGATTATGGACAACTTTATGAAGGTCATACCTAGTGTACGAAATGATTGTTCTAGACGACTGTGTGGTGTCATGAAATACACGGACTTGGGAATCAAACTGAAACAATGTCATTTATGGCATTAATACCACCAGCACGCCCCGCTAACTCGTTCACGTTTGCCAAATGCTCAGGTTGTGCTAGGGAAAGTATTAAGCGCATCCACAGGCATTATTTCATTTAACCACCCTGGTATTAGCTGTAATTTATAACTAAAAATGTAGATTCAAGAAGTTTCAGAATTTGTTCCCATTATACAGCTGAAAAGTGTTATAATTTCAAACCCAGATCTGCTCACCTCTAGAGCTCACTGCTCAACCTTAACACCACGTGCCTCCTGCGCAGCTTTGGTGACTTCAGACCAGTTTGTTAACCTCTCGAAGATGTGGTTTCCTCAATTTAAAAACAGGAAGACGACACACGCCAAGGTAAATGGTTAATGCATATGAAAGTGCTAGAACAGTGCAAGGCACGTAGTAGGTACTCAATAAATGTTAGCATTTTCTTTCTTTTCCTCTTGAGAAGCCCTAGGAAGGAAAAAGCTGTCATCTAAATAAACATAAGCTCCGTAAACCTTGCAAAGTTTTTTATTACAAACAACACCATTTTACCAGTTAATCAACAATATTTTGAATTCCCAGACTGGCTTTGTAGATAGTTTTGACAGGACCATGGACTCAGTTACAGAACACAGAAACCATCCTTTTATTTATTTATTTATTTATTTATAAATATTTTTTTTTAGTGCTTGAAAAGCTCTATGGTGCCACACATCTGCTAAGTCACACCGAAAATACCAGGGACAGGCTTGGTAACACAACTTTGTTTGGGAGTATCTCTGGTGTTTACTCTTGGCTAATCTGTGCTAAAGGTTTCATCTTCCTTATGACTTTTTCCTTCAATTTACTTCACATTGAGAGAGAGAAGAAACACGAGCCACTGCTAGGGCTTGTTCGTATTCACCAGTAAAACAAGAGGAACACCACCTATGTTCCCGTTTTGCTGTGAGAAGCAAATGAGGTAAATATTGTTGGATGCCTGACTCATGGTAGGTGGTAACTAGCTCTTAATTTCTGCCTTCGAAGATCTTAAATCACAAGAGGGCCATGAACCAGCTCTTTCTTTGACTCTAAAAGGTTTAGAAAATGATCACTCCAAGCAAAAAGTGTATGCAAATGATTTTCCTGGGAGTGCCTGTTCTGCTTTGCAAATGAGGAGCCCAAATATAGCTTTCTTTTATTTGTAGATAAGAGCTGATAGATGAGGTAACGGCCAGCTTATTTTCAGAAAGTTTATGAAAGGGCCTCACAAGAACCAGGGTTAATAAGTAGAATTCAAGGGGAAGGAGAGGTTAAGAAGTGAGAAGCATTTAGTCTAGAGAAGCAGTATCAAGGCTTTGTTTGCGATCATTAAATAAATGAGCAATTATTCTAAGGAGAAGCTCAAATTTGGAATACAGTTCTTTACAGAGGACAGATGTAAAGGCAACTGGGTCAATGAAGCCTAGTCACAGGGACTGAGGCCAAGTGAAGGAAGACATTGAGTATCTGTGATCACACTGTAATATAATTTAATAAGGAAGGTCAAAGACCATGCACCCCCGAAATGCTCCTCCTGTGACCTATAGCCCTCATCGGGGACTTCTAAGATTTTTGGTTGGCACCCAAGACTGCTATTTCAGAACTCTATGACATTTTATCTACCTTGAACTTCAGTTTATTTCTCAGTGATTGAATAAGAATAATGTATAATGTGACCCTTTATTTGGTATTTATTATGGTGATTTTTCAGGTATTTTTTTTTTAGTTCTGATGTCACTGAATTGTCCGTAATAAATTTCTGAGATAGCTTTTGTTATTTTTGTATTTTATATGCTAAAACTGAGGCTTAGATACCTAATCAAGTAATGGCAAAAGCCTGTAGTTAGCAGGCGGCCGAGCCTAGATGGATAACCCAGGTGGCCTGACTCTAACACTTGTGTTATTTTGAATATGTGACACTAATCCCCTCGAAAAAATGTCATAAGATAATGAACATGGAAGCAAGGGGTATAATGCATAACTCATATTGAGTAAATGTTTGTTGAATCTGAGGCCAAAATGATAAAGAACTGCCTATCTAACATTATATACCACATATAATCAACTTCAAAGTCACACAAGGACGGTTTGGCAAACATACTATATAAATGAAAATTAGTCACCATGAGGGACTAGACACTCTTCTTAAAGTTGCCACCCCATTCCAGATATTTCTAAACTCTCCCTGGTGAATTGTAATGGAGTTTGAAATACATACTGTTATTTATTTATATTAGAGTACATTTTGGGGTTTTGGAAGGAAGCTTGGAAGTTTGAAAAGGCCATTTTGGCAATCCGGGCGACTACCTAGGGCTGGGCATGGGGTAGATGCCATAGTCTGGGAAGGGGACTCGAACCGGCAGGACTGTGAGCCTGCTCCACAGTCCCGAAAGAAGCCGTATTTACATGTTCAGCTTCTTAAAGTCAAAAAATTTCTACTTTTAAGAAGACATTTAATAACCATTTTTATAGCAAACAAAACAAAACAAAGAACAAAACAACAACAAACTAACAATCACAACAAAGCTTGGGCTTGCTTGTACATCAAAAAGATCTAGAGGCCACTCCCATCTGCACCTCCCCGCTGAGCTGTGCAAGCTCATTTCCCCTCTGAGCCCATTACTGTCAAGAGCGGTAACAGTTCCTTCCTTGTTGGATTTTGTGGATGTTAAATGAGGTGATGTACATGAAATCACTCCTAACACAGTGCCTACATGGTCACAATTCCAACACTGCCTGTGTCCTGACATTTCTTCCTAGGTTTTCTGGTTCTTATTTGTAAAAACAACGGCTTGGAGGTTCTGACAGATGTGATGACCTTTCTATCACCCTGCTTCTTTTCGTGATATGATTCACTTGTCATTTTGCAACATCATTTAATTTTAAAAGTAAGATATTGTGAGCACTTGAGACCCAGTTGAAGTTATTCAATCAGAAAAAGGTCACAGTTACATATAAATATTGAAAAGAATGATAATTAGGCAAGGAAAACAGCAGAACACATTTAAAAGGCATGGCACAATTTTTAAATGTTAACATCCCAATTTAGTAATGTTTACACTACATTTAATAGTTTCATTTCAAACCAGACTTATGGTGTAAAGAAGAAAGCGTTTACTTAGAAGCGATTTTAGAAACACACATACACATTATCATACATGCATATGTACACAAGTGAGTGGCTCTGTTATTTGGGCAAGTAGCTATCATTAATGATTCTCACGCTCCTCAGAACTATTTACACAATAAAGTTCTAACAAGTCAAAAAATAATGCAACACGGGGAAGAAAACAAAACACCGTAATAGGCTGTGTTTCATTTAGCACTTGGCAAGTTTCAGAGGTTCGGCAATCTGGTCTACATGTTTATATGAAGCCTTTCAGTCTGAGAAAGAAATCTTTGAATGCAAGTCAAAAAAAAAACAGGCCTTGCAATCCACAGATCAGGCTTTGAATCCATCATGTACTAACTGTACAATGATTTCACTCCTCTGAGGCTCTGTTCCATCTGTAAAATGGGAATAAAATTGGCACCTGTATCATCGTATAGGGTTGCTCAAATAAAGTCACAAGTATAGCATGTGGCACATGGTAATTGATTATAAATGTTATTCTTCTGCTCTTATCTCCTTTTCTGAAGTACCGGAAAATATATATTTTATCATGCACATTGACTAGCTCTTTTAAGCATCTGTGCTTAATGGGTAATATTCAGGTTTAATATTACATAATTTTACACAACACACTTGTTTAGTATACAAAACACCACCACCAACATTCTGTAAATGGGTCTTCACCAAGACCTTGTGAGTAAATTAAATGAAGATACCAATACCAGCTGGGCAAGCAAACAAACTACAGCGCAGGGTGCAGACTGGAGGAGGGTCCATAACTACACCCTGAGTGTCCCAGTCCTTAAAAAAATCATGATATTTTTTCTGCTTCTAGCTATGATGTACTAACTGGTACTAAACTTGTCCTTCTACTGAAAAATACGAGCTGTAGAACCGGACAGAATATCTGAGGACACTACTTCCAGACACTGGACAATAGGCAGTGCAAGGCTGTGGTTCTCAAGATATGAGCTGAGCCAAATATTGTAATGAGAAATAAATGGGCAATACTTCTATAAAGCCACCCATGTTAATCTTAGGAAGTGTTGAAGCCAGATTGTTACCCTAACCTGATTTTTTCTCTCAAAACGTAAACTTGCATGTTAAAAGGTATTTTTATATACTTTTCTAGAGTCAGCAGTTTCAGTCACTGTGTGAACCCGAGGAGCAAGAATTCCTGTCCTCAAGGACCCCTGACACAGGAGTTCAACCACCTGGCCATCTCAAGGATGTTAACTATGAAAATCCACATCAGGACCAGCAAGGACAACTGCCTGCATTGTCCACAGCCCCTCCCCCGATCTCCTTGTTCTGCTTTCCTTCTCCTTCCTTATAAAAACCTCTGCCTGCACTGAGATGTGAAGATGGGCTATGGGACACATGTCCTCCATCTTCCCAGGTGGCTGGTACATGCATAAACTTCTCACCAGCACCTGTCTCATGGGTTTGGCTTTGTCTTGCAGCAGGCAGCTGAACTAGGGTTGCCTACATGCATTTTCTAGACTGCCGCCAGCAAAGTGGAACCCCAAAGAGAGCATGGCTGAGGAGGCAGGTTTGGGGCTGCTGATGTATCTGAGCAGGCATGTGAGAGGCTGCATAAACTGTGCAGGGGGTGAAGCACAGAGTTATCAGTGAGAGTTCCTGATGGGACTGCTTTGATGTGTAAGCTATGCACAGTCAGAGCAAGCAGAGAGTAACTGCTCTGGGGTTGCACAGAGCAGGGGATGTTAAAGTTCTGTGCCATCTCGTACGTAGATGTTGCTGAGTTCCTCAGGCATCCAGCAGAAACCCATACTATACAGAAGCAAGAAAAAAAAAACCCAGAAATTGACAAAAATTTTAAATGATGGTAATAGAAAAACTAATTCAGAATTCAACTCCTTGCAAACATTAATAAAAGTGGTAAGTCCCTAGCAAGATTGATCAAGAAAAAAAAAATTTAAAGAAGTCTATGAGCCAGTTTTATACTCCCTGCTCTTTTCTCTATCTGTTACTATAGGGAACCTAATCGTGTGTGATGTGACCTGTGGCTCAGCCCTGGTTCTGAAAGCAGACAGATGCGTGTTGGTGTTCAGGGAACAGCTGTGGATAGGTCTCCCATGGGGAATCAGGCATGCATTGTACCTAGGCCGCTTTTAAACTTGCTTTTGCAAAAACTCTCTCACCTGGGATGGAGACAGCAGAAGTTTACTGTGACTTGGGCTAGACTTCCCAAGCACAAATGTAAACAGCCCAGCCTTCTCTCCTTTACATTTGCAAATGACCTTTCTCTTTGAAGCAACTGGCAACATTCTTTCCTTTGTTATCTGTAAATAGTATCCACCCAAAGTGGACCTGTGCATAGTTAATGAGAACCATCCTGGATGTAATGTACCTAGAGTATCAATAAAAGCCTGTTGAGGCAGGAGTGGGGGCTTTTTTTCTCTCTGAGAGATCAGCCACACATCCCTTTTTGCTCCACAGGATTTCTCTAGTCTGCGTGAATTTGTTCGTCACTTGTCCGGAGATATAGTACAAGCATTCCACAACACACAGTCTTGCCAGATGGGACTGCGACATGTTACATTAATGGAGATGGAGATCTGGAGGCAGGACTTTTGTTAACAGTGTGTGACTTCCCAAGATATTTCCTCATGAATAAAAAGCACCAACATTGCACATAATACTAAGGCCATGTATTTCTGTGTCATCACACATCTTAGAACACCCTTATCTTCGACTGCATCCCTTATCAGACCATAGCACCCTTATAAAGAAGGGACAACAGATTCCCAGTAACAAAGAAGTTAGTGCAGCCTCAGAGATGCTCAGTCTCATGGTCAACTTCAAACGGCTAAAAAGGAACCAAGCAGAATCAGAGCCAACATTTTAACTCCAGTCTTATTTTCATATTGAAAAGTGGTTAGTACTAAGATCTTTTCCCCACCATCTTTCAGTGATCATTATTGGCCAAGAATGATTCTGTTTCTTTGATGATAATTTGTTTATTAGTAAGGGAAGGAAATCTCCATTAGTTTAAACAGTCAACCTGCACCCACAAAGGAGGCCCTGTGTGTCAGACACATTGCAAGGCTTCTCTCTGTCTTTTTAGTTTCAAATTAAATGGCTAATAGAAGTAAACTTTAGGGTTGCTTAACAACTGAAATGAAATGTAAACATATATAACACCCACAAGAAAATAACATTCAATCTAAATTCCTCCCTTTATTTCAATGAGCTCATTAGTCAACTAGGAATGAATGAAACTGTAACAAGGTAACATGAGTCACTAACAAAACAACTTATCAATCATATTTAATTAGCATACTTTTTCTGTAATCTAAAATAGTTTTCATTTCAAAGGACTCCTTTCAGCTGCTATTTAGTTTTTGTTTTGAATTTGAGTGATAAGGAGACTAATTACAGTTTGATTTTTGTTAGGTTCCCCCCCGTTCTGAGAATGAGAGAGGTGAGGAAGGAAGAAGCATATTTCTGACCCAGGACAGATCCTCAGGAGACAAGAGGTTAGCACTTTTGGACCAGTTCTGAGGTTATCGTTCCTGGAAGACTTGGTGCATCTAGAAGACATCAATCCTTTATCATCTCTAGTTCCCCTTATTTTCTAGCTTTTATTTCAAAACACGTGCAGGAGCAAGATTGCTTGGGTTTAAATCATTACCAGCTGTGTGACCTTGGACAAATTACTAAACCTGTCTGGGCTTCAGATTTTTACCTGTAAAATAGGGTTGTTGTGAAGACTGAATGGGTTTAATATATATAAGGTTGTTTCAAAGGTCTGTTGCCTTGTAAGCGTTTGCTATTAGTCTTATCATTATTATCCCATTTCTTCCCAGCTGTTGTCCTCTCTCCCTTCCCTGGGAGGCCTCGGAAAATTCTGTAACACCTTGTTTGGGCAGCAGAAAATTTAGGTTTGGATTCTGCCATACCACTCATCCACGATGTGATCTTCAGCAATCTACTCTACCTTTCTGAACTTCACTTTCATTATATTTATAGTGAAGACAAAATTCGTTTCTGTCTTGGAGGGATGTTCTGTCACTTTGTTGAAGCCACTCGTTCCCCTGACTTCATGTACCCTCATTCTATGCTCTCATTCAGGCAGCCCCAACTCAGAAGCTAAATCCAGAGCACACTTGAGTCCACTCCTCCATTTTCCAAGTACTCATAGCCCTTTCTCAGTGTGTTTCTTCTCCTTTTATCTTGGGTTACAGCTGTTTATGAAGATAATACACTTCTTTGTTGTTACTCTGCAAGCTACTTGAGGGAACAACTCAAGCCATGTTCTCACTCGAGTCATTGCTGCCGAGCAAATTGATTTGGTTCCATAAGAGAGAGGCTGGGTGGAAGAGCCTATGGGTGCTGCCACAGACATGAAGTGACCGCAAGTAACCCTAAAAATAAAGAGCAACACCGCAGAACCTCAGGTCAGAGTCACAGACATCACTCCCCAACCTCCTCATTCTGACCTAAACTGTACCCAATGGCAGAGCCAACAACTTCCTGAAATGTCTCACCTAGTTGACAATTTTCAAGATCCTTTCACATTACAGTATCTTCTTTTTTTTTTTTTGCCTTATATCCCTTTCTTCACTTTCAAATTGCTAATTTATTTGCTAACTTCTATTTATTATTTCTTTTCTAGACCATCCAGTTCTTACAAATGCAGTGTGTCTTCTGCTTGTAGGTATGACAAACGTACTGGTACTAGAGTTGTCCTCCCACTGAAAAATAAAAACTGTAATACTGGACAGAATGGATGAAAAAACTGTTCCCTTCTCACTTCTTTTGTGGACCTTCTCTCTTACACATCTATCCACCCACCCATCCACCCATCCAACCATCCAATAACTATTTATGACTCACCAGAAATGCCAAAGACAATGTAGAGGGTACTGAGAATATATTGCAAAAATAAATAGCACTCCTTTCCAGCCCTCAAAGAGGTATTGAGGCAATTTGATGTAGGGGAATTCAATTCAACTGAATTAAAATGGGAACGTGAATGTGAGTAAAATATGGGTCTCAAGAAGCTTATACAACTAATGAAGAAACTGACCCTTAGACAAATTTAAGTGTGATAGGTGTTGAAATGCAAATATCAGACTGATACAGAATCAAATCTGTGCTCTGTCAGGCGAGCACTTGATGATCTGGAGAAGTTTCTCAGCTGCTCTCACTTGTAAAATGAGGTATAATAGTTGTTTTGAACACCAGGTAAGATAATTTTAAAAAGTGCTTACTTCATGGCAACTATTTCCAGAATTCTTAAGGTGATATTGTCCATGCAGAGTCACTGTGAGAATTAAATAGAATAATGGATGAAAGCATCCAGGACATAGTAGGTGTTCAATGCTTACTAGATTCCCTATTTCCTTTTCCTGTAAGTCCTTTGGTCAGTTTAGTTTCCATATTATATTCTCCAAAGGAAATGCATCAGGAGATCCATGGCTTCCATGTGATTTTCTCTCCCTCCAGATTTCTGCAGGCAGAAGTTCAATCCTGCTTTCATCTCAGACTCCTACATTATCATTAACTACTTGACAGCCTAATCCTTATCAGAGTGAGACAAGACCATCATTCCAACTGCAGGCAAGTGAAGCGCTACAAAGTGATGTACTGTGGACCCCATCCACGACATTGCTGCCCTGACAGGTGGATTAAAAATCTGCTCAGGGGTAGCACATTGCATCTGTGTCCTCAAAGGAAAAGTTATAGAAGGAAGCAGACATTCACCCATGGAATGAAAGTCGGAACGTGTGTGCTTCTGAATTTCTTTTAAGCAAAACAAAGCCTGCCTCTTCAAGTGCACCTTCTTTCTTTCATTTATCACATACAGTAACTTATTCATCAAACATTCACTGAGGGTGTAGCCTGGGCCCAGACCTGTGCTACATAAAGGTGAATCAGAGATGGACAAGGCCCTACCTCAGCTTTCAAGGATCTCAAAATCTAGTGGAAAATACAAAGAGATATTAAATTCACTGAACAAAGAAATATTAAAATTCACTAAAGTGTTATAAAAATATATATAAAGTGCTGACTTGAGCTCCATCTGGCCACGACAGGAAAGGTTTCATAGAAGAGGTGACATTTACTTCATGCTTTACAGAGTAAGTAGGAGCTGAACCTACTTTATTTAATAAACATCTATTGAGCAGTTGCTACATACTGGCAATATGCTATACAGAGTAAGTAGGAGCTGAACCTACTTTATTTAATAAACATCTATTGAGCAGTTGCTACATACTGGCAATATGCTAAGTTTTGCGCTACAAACATTAATATGACTCCATTTGAACTAGCAAAGGAGCACACAGCCTAGGACTTGCTCATGTAGGAGGTTCCAGAGAGACAGAACTAGATGTCGCAGTGCTCGGGATTATGGTAAATAGAAAACAGTTGGAGATGAGGTTGGTACCTGATTCCAAGAGTTCTGTTACCATGCTAAGGACTTGCAGGGAATCTGGACTTGAGTTTTTCTAGAAAATGGATAACCACAAAGGCATGTGTGTGTGTGTGTGTGTGTGTGTGTGTGTGTGTGTGTGTGTGTGTTTAAGTGGGAGTAAGGTGAATGCATACTGCTGTCCTCATTCCCAAATGGGAAAGAGTGATACAGAGCTATTTCTCCAAGTGAGGTTCATAAGCCAGGAGCATCAGCTTCAGAGGAGCTGCTTAGTAATGCAGAGTCCCAGGCCCAGCTCAGAGATACTAAATTAGGATCAGCATATGAACAAGAGCCCCAGAGAGCACAAGGTTCATACGGACATTGAAGTCTGAGAAACAGTTGCCTAGGAATTCAAGCAACTTACTCATGGCCACACAGCTGATCAGTAACCAGATATAGATTTCCTGACCTTCCCCGCAATGCTCTCGTCACTTCCATGCCCCTTTCCTCAGGTATTTCTATGGCCCTCTCATTATGCTGAATGGGGCAGCATATTCTAATTCCAGTTTCTCAGTGCTTGAATAGAGAGATCAGGTGTCTCCAGAAAGGACAGGCTTGAGGGGGAGTCTCACCTTGAATCAAAAGAGTATTTGGCAAAAATATTTAGTGTAGTCATACTCCACCATATAGTAATTGTTAACATTTTAATTTATGCATTGCTCCAACATATACTCTGTGTTACAAAGCAATCTATCTTTAAAATAAACAAAAATGAAATTTTAGTTTTGGTAGAATACAAATTATACTGAAGAGGAGGCATTTCTTTCAAGAAGAACAACTCCAAGGGACTACGTGTGTCAGGGGAACATGCCCATACCAGTGGGCTGGCACGCAAAGTGAGAAGGAAGAGACAGAGGGGCCAAGACCAAGGACAGGATGGCACCAATGATACAGAGGGTGTTTTTGGTATTAAAAAGGTGGGGCTCTCTGATGAATCTCAGGGTACTTGAGAATTTTCAAGAACAGAGGATTTTTTTTTAAGAAAAAGGTTGCTGTGGCCTATGTTTTATGATCCCTCTAAATGTCTTTGAGGTAACTAAATACATTAGTCCCACGTTATCTGTGGAGGATACGTTTCATGGTCCCCAGTGGGTGCCTGAAACCATGGACAGTACCAACCCCATATATACCATGTTTTTTTCATATACATACATACCCATGATGCAGTTTAATTTACAAATCACTCACAATAAGAGATAAAAATAATAACTAGTATTAAAATAGAACAATTATAAGAATATACTGTCACAAAAGTTATGTGAGTGTGCTCACTCTCTCTCTCTCTTTCTCTCTCTCTCTCTCTTTCTCTTATAAGTGAGATGGCTAAGAGACTAATGGGCAGGTAGCATATACAGTGTAGATACGATGGACAAAGGGATGATTCATGCCCCGGACACATGGAGTGGAACAAAGTAAGATTTCATCACCCTATTCAGCATAAGGCACAATTTAAAACTTTTGAATTATTTATGTCTAGATGTTTTTCTTTAATACTTCTAGACTGAGTTGAACATGGATAACTGAAAGCACAAATAAGGGGGAACTACTATACTCCAACTTCTGTTTAGGATGAGTTTCTTCATATATGTTGACATTCGAGCACTGAGTCAGATGGTTTTTTTTAATATAGAACTATAAGAAAAAAATAATACTTCTAAGGCTTTTACTCAAATTTGAAGCTAGTTTGAAAGGAGGTCCCTTTCCCCAATGAACCGTCTCCTAGTATTCATGTCCTGTATAGTTAGTTCCCTACCATGAAATTTAGCCCGTTCCTATGATTTGTCTGTGACCAATAGGACCCAGGGATAGAGATGCTCTGTGACCTCTAAGACTAAGAGAACAAGAAGCCTTGCATCTTTGCATAAATCTATTGAAATGCTCATTTTTATGAAGCTTTATACAATCTCCATTTAATCTTTACCACATCCCTTCAAATTAGGGAATTAAGTATGAAAGAGAAAGCCTGTATACAATGAAGAACAAAGTAGATAAGATTGCTATTCTCAGGGAGCTCATCAGTGACTACTTCCACATCCTGTCATCCTTTTCTACTTCCCTGTTCTATTTTCTAATTGAAGCTGGGCAAGACCTTAGATACCTGAAACTCAACCTCTGTACCTCGACTTGTGCACAACCCACTTGCATACTTCCCAACCCTGGACCCTTCACCCTCCAGTCTACTTTGCATGTCACTACTCACAACCAACTTTACCATCTTAAAATCCCATTACATCTTGTCATTTTCCCAGCATCAGATATGCTATGGTCTTCATGAGGAATAGGTAAAGTCAGAAGTGGTTGATTAAGAACTATTGAAATGTCTTGAGGTAGTCAGTGAGGTAGGGTCATGGGAATCATTCAGCACAAGAACTAAAATATTGGGAGACAGAGAGTACCATGTCTGAATTTTCATACAATAGAGTAGAAAAGTCCTAGTGATGACCAGGTCCAGATTCAGAGGGTAGCCAAGTAGCTCAGGGCTGAAATTAAATGGGACCAAAGTTATAGAAATTTGAAAAGTTTGGGGGATTAACAGGATGCTGTGTGGGTCAACCACAAGAAACAAGTCTTTATTTAAAAAAATCCTTATATGATAACAGGATTTTGGGTATATAATGAGATTATGAATCAAGTACCAGGAATCTCTGATGAATGTGGGGAAATGATCAGGAATGCAGTAGATGACCCTGGAAGGCCTACAGGATGGTAGAGTAGAATTAGCTTTTAAGAAATGGGGAAAAGCAATGATCTAGGACCCCTAGGGAACTGGAAGAATTAACCTCTTTACTTCCAGGCTTGTGGTTACTAAAATTTTTATTCATTTGTTCCACAATTTTTGTGACTCATTATATGCTAAAAAAAAAAAAAATCCTTGAATTGGGATGTGTAAGGAAAAAGCAGCCTTCCCTTAGTGGCATCCTTAGGTGGCAGAAACTTCCTGAGGGAACATAGCAGTCCCTCAGAATCAGACCTCACAGAGCAGCACTTAAATTATATAATTTTTTTTCACACAAAACAATTTCTCACTGCTTTTGTCTTGATCACACTTATGGGAATTCAATTTTATAAACACTGTTTACATGAAAAAAATCAAAAGCCATTTAAGGAAAACAAAGTAATTGTTATTATTGCCAAGCCATTGATTCTTGGTATTTTTAGTAGCCTGTTATTGAGGTATGCACTTTGTGATTTTGCTCTTTGTCCTACCTCCTGTCAATTTTGCTGACATTTGAGTCTTCAATATTTCTACCATAAGAGGGCAAATAATAGAAAAGAGAGAATTAAGAAACAATGTTACTATATGTATTTTTTAAAAGATTGTATTTATTTATTTTTAGAGAGTGGGAGGGAAGGAGAAAGAGAGGGAGAGAAACATCAATGTTTGGTTGCCTCTTTTGCGCTCCCTACTGGGGACCTGCATGCAACCCAGGCCATGTGCCCTGATTGGGAATTGAACTGGCGACCCTTTGGTTTGTCGTCTGGCACTGAGCCACACCAGCCACGGCACAATGTATGTTCTATCCCTTGAAATGTTCCTTTCACTTCCTTGTCTCATCTGTTTCTGAAAACATGCCTGAACCTTCTTCACTGGCATAGGTCACTGGCGGAATTGTTGAAACATAGACTGTGAGTCTTCAGCCCAGAGAGTCTGCCTCAGTAGGTCCTGGGTAAGGTCAAAGAATTTACACTTCTGACAGATTCTCAGATGACTTTGATGTTGCCTGTCCAAGAAACTCTACTTTTTTCTTTTGATTTCCTCTTCGACCCATTGGTTGTTCAAAACTATGTTGTTTAATTTGCGCGTGTTTGTGAATTTTTCAGTTTTTCCTTCTGCTGCTTATTCCTAGTTTCATTCCATTAGGGTAGAAAAAGATACGTGGTATGACTTCAATCTTCAAAAAGGCTTTGTTAAGACTTGTTTTGTGACCTAATGTGATTTATACTGGTGAACATTCTGTGAGCTTGAGATGAATGTGTATTATGCTGCTATTGGGTGGAATATCATAGAGATGTCAGCTAGATCCACTTTGTCTTTAGTATTGTTCAAGTTCTCTGATTCCTTATTGATTTTCTGTCTCAGGGTTGCACCCATTATTGAAATCTGAGTATTGAAATCGCTGAGTATTTATGTGTTGCTGTCTAGTCCCTCTTCAGTTCTGTCAACTTTGCTGTATATATTTAGGTGCTCTGATGGTGAATGAATGTACATTTATAATTGCTGGGTCTTCCGAGTAGATTGACTCTTTTACTCATTATATAGTGTTCTTCTTTGTCTCTTGACTTAAAGACTATTTTGCCTGATATCAGCATGGCCGCCCCTGCTTTCTTATGATTACAATTTGTGTGAGACATTTTTCCATTCTTTTTCTTTTAAGCAATGGGTGTTTTTTGATATAAAGTGAGTCTTTTCAGATAGCTTACAGTTGGGTTTTCCCCTATTCAGCCACTCTATATCTTTTGATTG
>VMDR010011331.1:0-28689 GCA_007922815.1 Macrotus californicus | reverse complement strand
TTCTAGTTGTTTGCTTAGTTTGTTTTTGTGTTTTAGGTTCAGTTGTTGATAGTTGTGAGTTTGTTGTCATTTTACTGTTCATCATTTTGATCATCTTCTTTTTCTTAGATAAGTCCCTTTAACATTTCATACAATAAGGGCTTGGTGATCATGAACTCCTTGAACTTGACCTTATCTGGGAAGCACATTATCTGCCCTTCCATTCTAAATGATAGCTCTGCTGGATGGAGTAATCTTGGATGTAGGTCCTTGCCTTTCATGACTTGGAATACTTCTTTCCAGCCCCTTCTTGCCTATAAGGTTTCCTTAGAGAAATCAGCTGATAAGTCTTATGGGAATTCCTTTGTAGGTAAGTGTCTCCTTTTCTCTTGTTGCTTTTAAGATTCTCTCCTTATCCTTAATCTTGGGTAATGTAATTATGATGTGCCTTGGTGTGTTCCTCCTTGAGTCCAACTCCTTTGGGACTCTCTGAGCTTCCTGGACTTCCTGAAAGTCTATTTCCTTTGCCACATTAGGGAAGTTCTCCTTCATTATTTGTTCAAATGAGTTTTTGATTTCTCGCTCTTCCTGTTCTCCTTCTGGCACCCCTATGATTCGTATGTTGGAACATTTAAAGTTGTCTGGAGGTTCCTAAGCCTCTCCTCATTTTTAAAAATTCTTATTTCTTCATTCTGTTCTGGCTGAATGTTCATTTCTTCCTTCTGGTCCAAATCATTGGTTTGAGTCCTGGTTTTCTTCCCTTCACTGTTGGTTCCCTGTACATTTTTCTTTATTTTACTTTGCATAGCCTTCATTTTTTCCTCTATTTTGCGACCATACACAACCATTTCTGTGAGCATCCTGATTACCAGTGTTTTGAACTCTGCATCTGATAGGTTGGCTATCTCTTCACTGCTTAGTTCTATTTTTGGAGCTTTGATCTGTTCTTTCATTTGGGCCTTTTTTTTTTTTTTGTCTTGGTGCACCTGTTACACAGTAAGGGGTGGAGCCTTAGGTATTTACCAGGGCAGAGCAATCCACATCGCTGTATTGTGGTGCTATATGTTAGAGCATGGTCTGAGAGGAAACTATGCTGCTTGTTCAGCTCTTGGGTGGCTTTCCATCACTTCTCCTGCTACCTCCAAGCAAACTGGGCCTTTCTGGTGCTGATTCCCAGGTGTACATTCTCAGACCCTGTGGGTCTCTCCAACAAACTCTCCTGTGAGGGTGGGAGTTTCTCCCTCTGCCATAACACCCACATGTTTTTGCAGCCAGAGGTTTTGAGGCTTTATTTCCCCGTGGTGGAACCCTGGGTTGCACAGTTTGTCTTGCTCCCCAGTTGTTTCTCCTGCTTTATCTAAATGCAAATGTGGGCCCGCTTCATCTGCCAGCCACCATCTTGCCTGGTCCACCAGCCACCACCTTGCCAGGAGTCCTCTACACCCCTTCTACCAGTCTGGATGAATGTTTCTTCTTTAACTCCTTGGTTGTCAGACTTCCATACAGTTAGATTTTCCGGCAGTTCTGGTTATTTTTTGTTTTTAAATTTGTTGTCCTTTTTTGGTTGTGCAAAGAGGCAAAGTGTATGTACCTATGCCTCTATCTTGGCTGGAAATCTGTACTTTACTTTCTTGTTGCTATAGTAAATGGGACTTTTTTTCTTAGTTTCTCTTTCTGATAATTCATTGTACAAGAATGCCATCAATTTCTAAATATAGACTTTGTATCTCACTACTTTGCTGAATTCACTTATTAGATGGAGTAGGCTTTTGGTGGAGAGTATAGGGTTTTTTATGTACACTATCATGTCATTGGCAAATAATGACAGTTTTACTTCCTCCTTTCCAATTTGGATGCCTTTTATTTATTTTTCTTGTCTAATCGCTGTGGCTAGAACTTCCAGTACTAGGTTGAATAAGAGTAGGGAAAGCAGGCATCCTTATCTTTTTCCTGATGTTAAGGGAAACGCTTTCAGTTTTTGCCTTTGAATGTGATGTTGGCAATAGGTTTCTCATGTATGGCTTTTATTATGTTGAGGTATGCTTCCTCTAGTCCCACTTTGTTATGTTTTTTTTCATTATAAATGGGTGCTGGTATTATAAAGTTTGATATAAGCTTTATCAAATGTTTTTTCAGCATGTATTGAATGATCAATTGATTTTTGTCTTTTATTTTGTTTATGCGATGTATTACATTTATTGATAACCCTTGTTATTTAAATTAGGATATGTTTTGGTGTGTGCCTCTTTGGGTTCATCCTTTTTGGGATTCTCTGTGCTTCCTGGACTTGTGTGTTTTTTTCCTTCACAAGTTTAGGAAAATTGTCAGTCATTATTTCTTCAGATATATTCTCAATCTCTTGCTCTCTCTCTTCTCCTTCTGGTGCTCCTGTGATGTGGATGGTGTCCGAAAGGTCCCTTAAACTATCCTAATTTTTTTTTATTCTTTTTTTCCCCTGTTCCGATTGGGTGTTTTTTCTGCCTTGTCTTCCAAATCGCTGATTTGATTTTCTGCTTCACCCACCCTAGTGTTTATTCCTGCTAGTGTATTCTTAATTTCGGATATTGTAGTCTTCACTTCTGATTGGCTCTTTTTAAAAAGATTTTATTTATTTTTAGAGAGGGGAAGGGAGGGAGAAACACCAACGTGTGGTTGCCACTTGTGTGCCCTCTCCACTGGGGACCTGATCTGCAACGTAGGCATGTGCCCTGACTGGGAATCGAACCAGTGACCCTTTGGTTCACAGGCCAGCACTCACTCTACTGAGCCACACCAGCCAGGGCAAGACTGGTTCTTTTTTATGGTTTCCATGCCTTTTTTTATGTTTGCTATCTCTTTGTGGAAGTTCTAAGTTCCTTGAGCATCCTTATAACCATTATTTTGAACTCTATATCTGATAAATTACTTGTCTCCATTTCATTTAGCCCTTTTTCTGAAGAGTTCTCCTGTTCTTTCACTTGGGGCATGCTTCTTTGTCTCCCCATTTTGGCTGCCTTTTTGTTTCTATGTATTAGGTGGATCTGTTTGGACTATCAGTCTTGGTAGGGTGGCCTTATGTAGATGTCCTATAGAACCCAGTGGAACAGTCTCCTTGATCACCTGATCTGGGTGTTCCAGGAATGTTCTCTTGTGTGGGTTATGTGGGCCCTCTTGTGAGAGTCTTGCTATTGGACTGTTCAGGTGTGTGGGGTTGCCCCTCACCACAGTGTACGAGCTGCAGCACAGGTGCTGACCACACAGTGGAATTTGCCTCAGCAGGGCGTGGTGCCTGCTGAGATTTCCTTTTAGATGTACCACTTGTGAAGCTAATTAAATCCTGCTTTGATGTTGTCTGAAGCTGGCCAGTAGGTGTGTTGGTTCTGGGCCCTCTTGAGAGGGCCTCTGGTGGAGGCCAATGTCAGACGTTGCCTGTGACTGACCCTGGGCAACTTGTTTGGAGCCACAAAGCAATCCACAGTTTATGGCCGCCCCTGCTGGGCCTGGGTGTGTGTGGGAAGGAGAAAGGTGTGCACTAAGGTCAGTTTGTATCAGCACTGGGCCCAGAGGCAGGTCAGCAATAGTCTTAAGAGATCTGGAGATTTGCCTCTGCCTGCCTCTACCTGCCAGCTATCTGGTAGGCTCAGTAACTGAAAGAGCCTCTGGCAATACTTGAGTTGCATTTACCAGACAAGTGGTATTTACCAGATTGATACAGGTTCAAAATCAGTGCCAGTGCCGGTCTAAGGCCACTCAGTGTATGTCCCAGAGTACACCAAGTGTACCTGCCACCTGCAAGGTGCCCACCAACCTTTGGGGGGGTGGAGTCTCAAGGAGTCATCAGGGTGAGGCCAGCAGAGTTTGTCAGGCCCAAACAGACCAAAATTTGGCTGAGTGAAGGAAGGGCTCTGCACCAGTCAGGCATGAGAGGGAAAAATTGCCCCCTTCCTAGAGCCACACAACTCAGTCTGTCTAAGATTCTGCCAGAAGACAGGGCTCAACAGGGCAGTGCTACAGGATGTCTGAAATGTAAAACTAGTGGATCTCCCATAGAGGAGAAGTCCCTGGCAGGCTTAAAGGAAGGTAAGAGAAATGGCTTCTGCCTCAGAGCCACACAAGTCAGTCTGTCCCAGATTCTGCCCAGACCTCTACACCCAGGCCTCGGCAGCTGACTCCTCAGCAGGGTATGAGCTTTGCAGGGTGGGATGACAGAAAGTCCAGAGGACGGGCTATTTTATTCCCCCAGGATGATACCATGCTCCACCCAAGAAAGGTGGTGTTTGTGATGAGGGAGAGTGACTCAACACAGGGGTCCCAGTGGCTGTGCCCTCAACTCTCTCCCCAGAGCCACAAACCGGTCTCTCTTCACACGACTCCAGTCTGCCTAATCCCAGGGTGAGTGGCTGCAAATGAGATTTTGTGTGTTGGCCCTTCAGAGGGCATCTGTGTCTCTAGCAGATTCCTGTCTCTCCCTGGCAAACGGAATCCCTGCTGCTTTTCACTGCCAGATGTTATGTGGGTGCCTCTTCCTGGTCTGGTGCTCTGTATTGGGAAGCCTGGTGTGGGGGTTAGATCCCACACTCCTCAGCGGGAAGTTTTTCAGCTGAGATATCCCTCCAGAATCTCAGCCACAGCCCATGGGTGCAGGGCCAGCCCTTTTCATGTCTACACCCTTCCTACCAGTGTTAATGTGGCTTCTTCTGTAAATCCTTGGTTATAAAACTTCTATTCAGCAAGTCTTCATTTGGTTATTCAGGTTGATTGTTCTATATTTTAGCTATAATTCCAGTGTGGTCCTGGAAGAAGGTGAGTGTAACATCCACCTAGTCAGCTAACATCTTGGATTCCCCCTAACCCCCCCAGAAAAAAAAAAAGTTTTTTTAAAGGAAGAACTCAAATAGAAAATCTTTCCACAGGATACAAATCTAGAAAAGTAACAGAGAAGTTGGAAAGAGGCCAAGTGTTGGGTAGGGACTACCTCACTTCCCCTCCATTACTTCCACCTTACTGCAAAAGCAGCAACGCTCCCCAGTGTGCAGAGCACTGAAATGACTAGCAGCTGAGCAAGCAACCAACAGGCAGAGTTAGGGGCCCTGGCAGTGCTACTGCTGCTAAATCATGCAAAAGAGGCCAGCTTTGCCTGCAAGCCTTAGCAGCAGCCAATGCTGTTTGGATGAAAGATGGGTCTATTTGGGATCCAACCCCAGTGTTCAGGCCAGACTCTAGAAGGTCAGTGGCTGAAGAGAAATGGAAGGGCTTAATCAGGAGTTTTCAGGGAAGAGGCTGAGTAGCCAACTTTGTCAAATACCAGAAAATACACTACGCTGGGTGTGTGTACATGTATTTTAGCAACACAGCCCATTTCTTCAAAAGACTTTTAAAGGGCAACTTCATTCCCATACATTAACTGTGGTGTAGCAAGCTCATCTGAAACACACGTCTATTGCTTTATGTGCATTCTCAATTTGCAAAGAGATTCTCCTCCAAACACTTTCAGATAACTTTAAGGAGAGTTTTGGAATGTGATTTGCATATAGATTGTCTCTGCTGTAATTCTGAGGGCCTTGTCTGATCATCTGCCCTGCAAGTCCATGGGGCAGTTCTCTGAGTATTAGAGCTAAGCACAACAGAACTCAAAACAGGACAATGTGAAGCAAGTTAGATGGCAGGAAACTGTCACAACCTGAGGTCCTGGAAGCTAAAGGGAGTTTAGGTGATGCAAAAGAGGGGAACAAGGAAGCTTAGATAATTGAATCAGGCAGGACTGGGAAAACCAGCAAAGACTGTTGAGGTCTCCTGGAATACAAGATCCCGGTAATTATGGGGAGAGATGGGGACAGAAGGCAAAGCTCAAACTAGCAGTAGCTGTCAGAAGTTGTGACCACCAAGCCAAGAGCAGATGGGAGCAAGAGGTCAGGCGGCAGTACCTTTCAAAGCAAATATAAGATAGTAATATAAAGAAATAAACTATCACCAGAAATACTTATTGTCTACAGCAGTGCCCACTAATTATAGAACCTCACCAGCTTTCCTTCTCGGGCCTCAGTTTCCCCTGGCCTGGAGTTAGTGTTCCTCCTCTGCTCCCTCAGACTTCCCTGGGTAATTGTCTGTTCATGAGTCTATCTCGCTGGCTAGACCTTAATCTCCTCAGGGCTGGGACTGTATTTTATTCATCTTTGTATCCTCAAAGCCTGGCACAGGCAGGCATATAACAGGTGTTTGATCAACATTTGCAGACTGAATGGTCTCTGAAGACCTTTGAGGACAGAGTCACAGAATGACTGCATCAGTCATTTGGATTCTGTCCTCTACAGAGCCTAGTATAAAGTGTGCGCCAAATTGTCTTCCCAGCTGTCCCAAACAGGCTGCTTCAGCTGAAGCACTGTGGCCCTCCCCTCCCCTCCCTTTCTCTTTCTCCACGTCTTCATTCCCATCTCCAAATAACATGCTCCTTGGACTTCTAAAGCCCTGTTTTGTTTGCCTCAAACTTTCAGACAGGGGCTAATAAATATGAAATGCCAATCAGCTCTGTAGTTTACTTCCCTTTCTGCAAGCAAGTCATAGGCCGTGCTTAGGTCTTATGTAGGTCTTAAACTTAGATTATCTTAGAAGAAGATTCTGAGATGATTTGAATGGAAGGGGTTAAATGGGAAAGTGATTCCAGGAAGTGCTGATAGTGGAGCAGGTAAGACAGCCAAGGGAAGGAAGGTGATATAGGTGCTTTAATGAGCAGGTACTCCTGTGGGCTCATTTCTCCCGAGGACCGGTAGGAGACTCTGAAACATCTCAAGGTCATCCCCCGCAGGGATAAAGGAACTGGAGTAGTGTTCCACTGACTCCTGTCCAAAATTGGTTGAAGGCTATTTGACGGGTGGGGGAATAATTCCCCAACACCACTAGTCTGCTTCATGCACTAGTTAGACACACTCCTGCAGCCAGAAAGTCCCAGGTGCTGACATTGGGTTGGCCGAAAAGTCCATTTAGTTTCTACATAAAATAAAAGATACATTTTTCATTTTCACCAATAACTTTATTGCTTTGGATATTTGGAGTATGTCGGCTACCTCCTGCTACTAGGGGGTAGAGGCCAGGGGTGCTGCTAAACATCTTCCAATGAATAAGACAGCCCCACAGTGAAGAATTATTTGGCCAAAATGTCAATAGTACCAAGAAACCTGGCAAACCACTTTTGACACGTTCAATCAGTCGCAGCACCTTCTCTGTACACTGAACAATTTTTTTTTGTTTCAGTTGTGTTTTTACCTTTCTTGAAATAATAAAGCATAATACACCAAAAATGTTGTATATTTTCTTCCATCATCAATATTAAAATGGCTGTACAAAAATTTACCAATTTTGGTAAGTTTTTTTAAATGCATGCTGATAGGACAGCTGTCACAATACAATCTAACAAAATTGTTTCAAATGAAGTTAAAGACAACTAAGTGCTACTAGAGCCATCTTACAGAAAAAACTAAACTTTTTGGCCAACAAAGAAAACAAGCCATTAGCATGTCCAGCAATAGTGAGATCTGACACCTTATGTGACACATTCTTATCCTGATGATCCAAGGTTTTCCATTCTCTCCTCCCAGTTTGCTCTTCTTGGACTGAAACAGAGTTCTCCATTTGGAAGAGACTTGGCAGTAATCTCAGTTAACCAAATCCCTCTTCAGTTCCAAAATCCTCTCTACAGCATTCCTGACAAGTGCTCAGTCAGCCTCTGCTTGAATGCTGCTAGTGTCAGGGAGCTCACTGCCCTGGAAGGCAGCCAAATATTCTGTTGATATTTCTGAGGTGTTGAAAAAAACTTTTTAAAAAAACATTCTTTTTAGATTCTACATTTGTGACCTTGTCATTTCCAACTGCTGGCCTTAGTTCTGCCTTTTGGAGCCCCACAGAATGATTCTCCTGCCGCATTCACAGTAGCCCCTTCAATAGGGTTTCTAAAACAGGTTTCCCGTATGACTCTTGTTCTCTGGCCCAAATCATCTACTGCCTTCACCAATCTTACTACAATATGGTCTCTACACGAGTCATTCCCACCTGGGGCCAAATTTGCCTCCCAAGAGACATCTTTAGTTGTTATAATACTAGTAGAGACTGCTACTAGCAACTATGGATTACGGCCAAGGAGGCTGCTAAGAATCCTACAAGACACTGGACAACAACATCGCCACCCCCCACCCCCCCAAAAAAAACAATTATCTGGTCCAAAACATGTTAAGTCCCAAGGCTGAGAAACCCTGCTCTAGACACATCATTATCCAGGTCATTTCCCTCTGGACATTCTATGAGTTGTCATATAAAGTACAGTGCTCAGAACTTGTCATATGGTACCTGCAGGGATAGGACCAAAAAGAGCATGAGAGCATGGGGGACAGGGGTCCTCTCTCACCATGACAATGGAGTTGACTGGACTGTAGCAGCTAAAGCATGCACCACATACTGCCTCTCCTTTCTAGTGTGTGGTCAGGGAAGAACTCCAAGTCCTATTAAAACAAACTGTTCTCAAGCCTATAATTAAGATACAAAAATGAAGATATAAAAGCATATATGTAAATTTAGGAGGTAGAATTCTTCTGAGCATCTCCACAACAATCATGATAAATTGAATCAAATTTATTTTTTTTACCCTAAAACATAATTGTAGACATTCTCTCAAATTGTCATCATCTGAAAATATAAATTGCCTTTTAGACTTTTATCCAGGCCACTCCTAAAAACAACAGACCAATGTTGATCTATTTCTTAGCACTTTTTAGGAAAGGTTGTGTTGACCAGCTATGGATCCAATTAATGGTAGCTTACATTCATTTATATGATCTAAGAACACACCAGATCCAGATGGTTTTACCACTATCCAACATTCAAGAAACAGTTAATTCCTATTAAAACTGTTCTAGAAAACGGGGAAAAGATGGAGGTGCACTTCAGCTTATTTCATAAAGCTATTATAATCCTAAAAGCAAAACCTTTCAAGTATAGTGCATGAAAAGAAGAAAATTAGCCCTGGCTGGTGTGGCTCAGTTGATTGAGCATGGGCTGCGAACCAAAGGGTTGCCGGTTTGATTCCCACTCAGAGCACATGCCTGGGTTGTAGGCCAGATCCCCAGTGGGGGGCACGTAAGAGGCAACCACACATTGATGTTTCTCTCCTTCTCTTCCCTCTTCTCTGAAAATGAATAAATAAAATCTTTAAAAGAAAAGAAAATTATTAGAAAAATCTCATTAATGAACATAGGTGCAAAATTCCTTTAAGAGTTACCAAGCTGAATCTAGTTTTTAATTTCATACTTTATAAAGTAACTGAGTTTTGTTTATTCCAAGAATGTGGGGTTGTTTAACAGACAATCTATTAATGTAACTCACTGTATTAATAGATTGAAGAAGTGGGAAGGAGGAATATACACACACAATTTCATATATAGAAAGTATTTCATAATAAAAATTAAATTCATACATTATAAGAACACTTGAGACCCTTATTTACTAGAGGAAATGAAGTTAGTTCAGCAGTTGTTCTTCATGATCATTTCTTTCATCTTCACATTTTTCTATTCTTTCAGCCTCTTTCAAAAAAGGATTTAAAGAGATTTACAAAGCATTGAGACAAAATAAATTTACAATAAATCAGAGAATGAAGCAAATGGGAAACTTGGTTACCAGAGCAAGATGGAGCTGGGATAACACTAGCACTTGACTAGATATTCCCCATTGATTCCTCTCAATTCTCTTCCCACCCTTCTCCTGCTCTCTTCTTCTTTATGGCTCCGTAGTATCCAGCTTCTCCCATAGCTGCAGGTCTTGCTGGGTTCTAATGAGCACTCTGTCCTCTTGCTGCTTGAAGCCTAGAGGCTGATAACACTTTCTGTGAACCCACCCTTGCTGATTTCCTTAAACCCTCCACACTTTTGTAACAAAGTCCTTCACAAAACTCTTTTTATATAACCCTTTTGAAGGTTCCATGTTTCCTGCCAGGGACGCTGATTGCAATAGCCCACAAATTGCATGCCTTAAGTCTAAATGCCTACCAGAAGTAGACCATAAATACAGCTTTAGAGTCTCTGTGTGATTATCAAGTGGGAAACACAATCAATGAATGAATTTCTAGTCCTTCAAAAGAAGCAGATCTACTGCCTGTCTGTACCCACTTCCTCTACCCCAGGGTGAGACAGCCCAGCCTTTGGCAGCAGTCTCTGCCCAGACTGGCCTGTTTGGATCTCCATGGGAGGGCCAAAGGACAGAGCCACTGGGCGTGTTGTGTCCTGGGATGCTGCCATAGTGGAACCTGGCACCTGGTAGATGACAGTAAAATCCTCAGGTGATGCCTGGCACATCTTCCTTGGCTTTCCTTCCACTTTTTAAAGAAATCTATGCAAGCTGTGTGTTCTATGATACCTGTCTGTGACTTTCTGGAGCTGGGGGTCCCCTTACCTCTTTACCTGGTGTTAAACTTTTTTTGCTTTACCAAGAAATCTGGGTGCACGATTCACTGTGTAAACTAGAAGACAGAGAGAGAGCAAGAGAGAGCGAGCACGCGCCCAACAGACTTACTCCTGACACCAAGATGAGCAAGAAATTTTCTCTCATTTCTTAATCAGAGGTCATTGTGGTAAAATGACCTCATTCTTTTCTGTCTTACAAACCACTTCTAATTATTCAGGGCTCAGTCCTAAAATATCTTCTCTGCTTATCCACACTCACTCTCTAGTTGATCTCACCTAGTCTCACAGCTTTAAATATACATACGCTGATGACTCCCAATATGTATCTCCTGTCCTGACTTTTCCCTGAATTCTAGTTTTTACCATCCAATTGCCTATGTTGGATGTCCAATAGGCATCTCAGACTCTTGTCATGTCCAAAATAAAACTATCTATGTTTATTCCATAATCCTCTCTCCCTGATCTTCTCCCCATTTCAGCAGCGGGTCCCAGCATCATTCATTTGGTTGCTTAGGGCGTGTGTCTGGGGGTGAGGGGAATGAGCAAAATCTGCCATCCTTGATTCCTTTTTTTCACACTCCACATTCAATCCATCGGCATACCACGCTGGCTCTGGTCTTCAAAATATATTCAGAATTGACCAACTCTCACCACTTCCATCACTACCACTCTAGTCCCAACAACCACAGTCTCTCTTATACTACTGTGTCTGCTCCTAACTGGTATTTCTCCTACTTTTGCCCCGCCTCTAGCAGCCAGTGTGATCCGTTAAAAATGCCACGTCACCTCCTGCTCAGAATCCTCCAATAGCTTACTATCACATTCAGAATGCAATACAGTGTCCACATCATGGTCTATACGGTTTTACGTGAACTAGCCCTTGGATACCTGTGCATCTTTATTTTCTACCATTCTTTTTCTCCTTCCCTCTCCTCCAGTTATACTGGCCTCCCTGATGTTCTGTGCACAAGTCAATCATATTACTTGAGGTCGCAGAATCTTTGTAATTGCTGTTTTCTCTAAAACACTCTTCTCCAGACTTCTACATGCATCATGCATTTTAGTTAGAGCTCCACACAAGCAGCAAAACCTCAGAGAAGCCTTTTCTGGTCATTAGCTCCAAACAGTCCCATCACTCCTACTCCTTACTCTTCTTCATGGCACTAAGCAGTACCTGACACTGCATTAACTATAAATATGCAGTTATGCATTTGGTTGTCGTCTTTCCATTTAGAATGTAAACACTAAGAAAACAGAGGCTGACTTCACTCACTCCAGCATCTCTAGTGCCACAATACCTGGCACCATTGCAGGCTCTTGATAAATCTTGTTTAATGAACAAAAGATGCCACTCTAGTTTGTCTAGTTTCTTCATTAAAACGCAGCAAGATCCAAGAAATATTTGAGTCTCAATTACGTTAGATGCTTAGAGCTTTAAAAATATATCTTACAAGCCTTGTCCTGAATCGTGACGTTTTAGGTGGGTAGTGACTGGGAGAGGGCACAAGGGAACCCTTGGGGTACCAGAACAGTTCTTTAGCGGGGTAGTAGTCATATAGGCGTATATCTAAGTACAAAGTTATTGAGCCATACACTTAGGATTTGTGTATTTTAAGCTGCACTTCAATTAAAGCTTTTAAGTTTCTGACCTACCCAGACGCACCAACAGGTAGTTTCCATTGTGGCAAGAGCAATGATAGAGATATGTACAGCCCTGCAGGCAGTGAAAAAGCCACCAGCCAAGTGCTAAAATTGGCATACTCATTAAAAGGAAAAGAGGAAGCTGCATCCTGTCTTCGTTCCCCCAAATCAAGGATCTTCTTCAACGCCCTGGGATCACCTTTTCAATCTGGTCCCCAGTATGCGATCCACCTGTTAGGGAGCAGATCCTCGACATTGGATGGAGCAAAGAAGAGCTTCTCTCAGAGAAACCCGGGGCAAGAGAGAGGAACAATGGAGGAGTCTTTAAGCTTCAGCTTCTTAACCCCCGTGCCTGAGGAGGTGGACACTATGTCCGCATGCGTTCGGAAGGCACTATTAGCACAGACAGTCCACGGAACGTCACAAACCTAGCGCACGCTGGAACGCCAGACCCCGGCGCGCACGCGCAGCAGAGAATGGCTGCTACGCAGGCGCACTGCGGCCTGTAGCCGCGCTAAACCGGGCGCAGGTTCTCTGCGGTCGGCGCGCGCTCCCGGGTTCCCGGGGAGTGAGGCGCGCACCATGGAAGAGCGGTTAGCCGAGTTCCGGGCGGCCCGAAAACGGGCCGAGCTGGCGGCGGAAGCCAGCACTGCGAGCCAGAGCGCACAAACCTCGAGAAAGAAGGCGGAAGCAACTGCAACTACAAAGTCAGCTCTGGGCTGGCTAAAACTGTTCCTGGTGTGGAAACGGAGGCCCGCGAGTTCCCAGGCCCGGCCCAGCCCCGCTCAGGTGAGAGGAGGGAGGCCTCGCCCCCAGGGACGTGGCATCTGGGCCGCGGTGGTGGCTTCCAGGGAAACTCCCGCCGAGGCACCGCCCCTGCCACCACGAGGTAGTCTTCAGGCCCCTTCCGGGTAAGGGATTGGCCTGCCCGGTCCGGTAGCGGCCCGCCCACGGGTCCTGGCCCACAGGCCACGCCTCCTCGGGTTCTCGGCGCCGCTTGCTGGCGGAGGCGGAGCCGTGGGTGCCTTCCACCTGTTGCTGGAGTCCGGCCACCCATCTGTCACTCGTGTTGACACTGTTAAGTCGGTTTGACAACTTCTTTTCCAGGTACCTCCTGACTTCCGGTGGGGAGCAGGGTCTAGGCAGTGATTTTCAACCTTTTTCATCTCCCGGCGTACATAAACTAATTACTAAAATTCAGCACACTGTAAAACATATTTTTTGCCAACTTGACAAAAAAAGTAGGTATAATTTTGACTCATTCACCCCGACCAGCTACTGTTAAATTAGCTGCTGTTAACTTTTTAAAAGCTTTTATTTATTTATTTTTAGAGAGGGGGAAGGGAAGGAGAAAGAGAGGGAGAGAAACATGAATAGGCTGCCCCCGCCACCCCCAGTGGGGACCTGGCCTGCAACCCAGGCCTGTGCCCTAACGGGGAATTGAACCGGTGACCTTTCCGTTTGCAGGGTGATACCCAGCGTACTGAACCACATCAGTTGGGGCTGCCGTTGTGATTTTTTTATTTGACAGTCTGAGGGGAAAGTGGTCAGTGCCCCTGACCAAGTAGGCAGGTATTGCCTGTTATAAAAATTCTTGCAGCACACTGATTGAACATCGCTGGTCTAGGTGCTGGAAGAAAGCTCCTCTGCCCTTGAATCACCAAGAGTTGAGTTGAGTTAGTTGAGAGATCCTCATTGTGGACACCCTGTGGTTTTGCGGAACCTCTCCACAGCCGTGCTGAGCCACAGCGCTCTGTTAATGGAGGGTAAAAGGTCTAATTGGATAGTGACGAAAAAGTGGCAATAATTAAGGCTTTATTCGATCTCGCACCTGGACCACATGCAGCCAGTAACCCGCACAGCCTGTGCTCTAGAAATGGTATTTGAATACAAAACTTGCAAAAGTGTGGTAGCTGTAGCATGTGTTTGTGTGTTGCTGTTGAACTAGAGAAGCTTATTCAGGTT
This sequence comes from Macrotus californicus, assembly GCA_007922815.1. NCBI lineage: Eukaryota > Metazoa > Chordata > Mammalia > Chiroptera > Phyllostomidae > Macrotus > Macrotus californicus. The sequence goes on along the minus strand of VMDR010011331.1, from coordinate 14,680 downwards.
CAAGAATGCATCTTGAAGGTGAAAGTAATGTTTAGATTAGTACGATAGCTTTCTTGCCCTTTAATTTTTAGTAATCTTATTGTACAGATGGACCTAATTCACGTCTCTGTACCTTCACTTAGTTTTCACTCAGGAGTAAAATGACAAGGTGACTTGCGTGTGAGATTGGAGTATCTAAGTGGGAATACTACAGGCCAGAACACCAAGGGAAAACCAGTTGTTTGAGACAGTCTGTGACCTGGCCTTTGTGCTTCAGAAGTGTAATAAGAGCCAAAAATTCCTTCTGAATTCCTTATTAAGTTCATTTATTACTGCACAACTTTTGGTTTTAGGGGATTTTTTTTTAAATCATGAATTGTTACTCAATTTTGATATTGTTCTCTATGACAGGCAGGGTTCCAACTGATTGGCAGAAAAAGCGTGCTGTGGAGTTCAAACAATCCATTTTCTCGCACGCAGTTTGTCTCAGAGTAACTCGATTGTTGACTAGAACTCACTGAGCACAATTGCTTAAGCTTTTAGAATCCACTTCCTTTACCCCTTTTTCTTCCTGCAGTTAAAAAACAATGTCTAACCCACACAATGAGTTTTTGACTACATGTCTCATTGCCAAAGGAATGTAAGATCATTGAGTTGAACCCAGAGAATCTGAACTTGGAGAAAGCCTCCACTGTTAGAACCCAAAAGCTGATTGCCTGACAAAAGGATGAGAAGAAATGCTGAACCTCTAATTGGTTCTTACTAATCAAGCTGTTTCTGTCCTAAGCTCATTTTCATTGACTCAGTTATCACTCCTGGGTTTGCTCTGGTGTGACAATTCTCATTAAATTCTTTTTTTCTAATTTATAATCTATCTCTGCCTAATAATTTTGGTGGCATACAGTGGCATGTCAGATTTCTTAAGCCTTCTATTTGTAATTGCTTTTTTTCATTAGTCATTGATAAGGAAGCATCCACATCCTCTTTCCCCTACTCTCGGATTTAGCTTGGAGAAATGCAGTCCCCAAAGTATAATATAATATTTCTTTCTGTGATAAACTTCTACAAGATTAGGACAAAAGTGCTTGCAACTTTTTTAAATCCTGTGGAAACCCTGTCTCCCTCCCCAGACATATCCCACACCAGCCCCCAGGGTACCATCTAGCCCCAAGGTTCACTGCTCACACCTGTCTTGCAACTCCTTACTTCCAACCGTTGGCTCAGGTTAGCCCACTGCTCAAATATGCTTTTTCTTTGGAGTCACCTGCCCAAGCACAGTCTTTGCATCAGCCCCTCAAGTCCAGAAGTCACCTTTTAGTTTCCTACTTTCCCTCACCACCATTCGTTCATTCAGCAAAATCCTAGCATGTGCCCACCTTGTTCAAGCTACTACCTTGAATTTGGGGAGACAGTGTGATAAAGACAAAGCCCTGCTTTCACAGAACTGCTGTTTGGGTTTGGGGAGGCAGATAGTAAACCAAAGAACAGAATGATAAATGCTCTGAAAGGGGGAGAAAAACACACACTGATAGTGAATTGGGGTGTGGGGTGCAAATGCCACTTTAAATTGGGTGGGCAGGAGCATCTCACCAAGGGGGTAACATTTCAAAGAAGGAGCCACTCTTGCAGAAACCTGGGGACAAGGCCAAGGGCACATGTAATGGCATTTTTGCTGAGGTTTGTAGGAGAAGAGGGAGCCAGTGAAGTGGTATGAGGGGACCAGGGCATTCCTCTCAGAGGGAAGTGTAAGTACAGAGGCCCTGTGGTGGGAAGCAGCTTGGTATTTGGTGAATGGAAGTAGGTATTTTCCCTAAACTATGCTTATATGTGCTCTAACGACCACAAACACTTCCCACTTGCACACAACACAAGATGCACTTGAACTAAAATGCCAAATGAGGCAGAGGAATTCCCCATATCCCTCCGCCCCTTTCTTTGTCCCTTTGCCAGTTCTTTTAAGCATCCCCCACCTCCTTCTAGCTCTCTGACCCTTCCACTTACCATCTCCCATAAAGGCTCCTGACTAACTAACACGGGCTTTGGAGGGAGATCATCCTCGGATCCTAGACCAACCTCATCTCTGCCTATCACTAGCTGTGTGACTTTAGGGGAGTTACTTAACATCTCAGTGATTCCTTATCAGTAAATTGGGAATAATAATGGCTGCCTGGATTATAGGAGGTCCCAGGGATCTTGAAAGCACTTAGTAAATAAATGATGGCTGTAAGCATTATTTTTATACTCCCTCAATAATATGATAAATTCAGTTTACTGTGAATTTCAAGTCATACACTCGATGTTGCTAAAAAAGAAAGCTCTAACAAATAATATTTCTGAAGCAACATAAATCAGATGACCTGTATTTTTTTATCAGGGCCAAATAATATTTGTGTTCCCTTCTAAAATTAAGTGAAAAATAGGAGATACAATTGAAGAAATGCACTGAAAGTTCTGCTGTTTATTGAAAACCCATGTGTGGGTACTGTGTTTGGTTCTGGAGACAAAAAAATAACGACAGTCTGGGGCATCGTGGTAGCAGTCAAGGGACACATGCAACCTATGTTAAAAGAGAAACACTTCAGTAAGTATAATTTTGCCTAATGTTTATTTCTTAGACAATTTCTTTTTTAATAGTCATCTGTATATCATATTGTTTGTTCACCACCCTAAGTCAAATCTTCCATCGCCACTTACCCCCTCTTTACCCTTTTCTTTCTCCCTCCACCCCTCTGGTAATCACCATGCTATTGTCTGTGTCTGTGGGTTTTCTTTCTTCCTTTTTAAAAGATCTTATTTATTGCCCTGGCTGGTGTGGCTCAATGGATTGTGCTTCAGACTGTGAAGCAAAGGGTCACCAGTTCGATTCCCAGTCAGGGCACATGCCTGGGTCGCAGGTCAGGTCCTCAGTAGGCAGCACACGAGAGGCAACTACACATTGATATTTCTCTCCCTCTCTTTCTCTCTCCCTTCCCCTCTGTCTAAAAATAAAATAAATATTTTTTTTAAAATAGAATAAAAGATCTTATTTATTTATTTTTAGAGAGATGGGAAGGAAGGAAGAAAGAGAGGGAGATAAACATCATCGTGTGAGAAAAACTCACACCCCCCCACCTGGGGACCTGGCCCACAACCCAGGCACGTGCCCTGAAGGGGAGTCCAGCTGGAGACCTCAGTGCACTGAGCCACACCAGCCAAGGCTAAGAGTTTTCTTTTTCTTTGCTTAATCCCTTCACCTTTTTCACTCAGCCCCCCACCCCCCTCCCCTATGACAGCTGTCAGTCTGTTCTCTGTATCTGTGAGTCTGTTTCTACTTTGTTAGTTTAACTTAATGAAAAAATAAAGTAAAAAAATAAAAGACACTTCAATGCTGAATAGTCTGGTGCTCAATGAGAAAGAGCCAGTCAGTGATTGGGGAGGCAGAGGGAGCGCCCTCCTGTATGGCCAAGAAGGGCAGGGCATATATAGCTCAGCAGTCGTACTTGCCTGCAAGGAAGGCAAGGGGCTGAGGATTGGAGAGGAAACAGAAACTATTCCAGGCCACAGACACACAATGTCTTTGGGTAGTAAGACCAATTGAACTGAAGTAGAGGGGGCATTAGATTGTGTTGTACAGGAAATTTTTTAGACCATCATTTTTGAAATGGTAAGTCATTACCTTTTAGTGAATGTTGAAATCAATTTAGACAAATCTAGCCGTCTGATAAAATAAATTTAAAAAAGTAGAATAGGAAATGACAGCTTCATATGTAATGAAGGTATTTGTTGACTTGTGAAATGTTTTTTCTGTTGCATACATATATACATATACATATACATGTCTATATATGCATGCTGGGTCACAGTACAAAACTCTTTTTAAAAAGTTTAATTGTAGGTCACACCCAAAAAGTTTGGAGAATACTGGAATAGAGATCAAGCTCCCTAAACCTTCCTAAATACCTGTGTCTCCCATTAGCACTCAGCGCAGGGGCCTGTGTACTGGCAGTTCTATCTGTTGAATAAATGGAAGGTCTTGGATTCCAGCCCAAGGAGTTTAAATTTTAACCTATAGGCAGTAACAATTTGATGAAGGCTTTGTGAACGGGAGGTTGACTGGTATTTGGGAGATTGATTTAGCAACTGTATGTACATAGGATGGCTTGAAGAGGGAAGATAGGAGGCGGAGGGCCCTCTTAGGAGACCCTGCCTGAGTCTGCGGATGTGTAGAATGGTTACCGGATGGGTTGTGGCTATAACAGTAATTTTTATTTTTAAGTATGTAGAAGGGGTTTTTGTTTTCTCTTTCTGGCATAGTTCTCATTTTATAATGATGTCACTGAAAATTTTAGCTCATCTAATCCAATCAACAAACATTGATTTTGTGTGTGAAGTATACATGTGGCTCTTGCATTATCAATTCCTGGGGAGCTTCTGTGTGAGGCACAAATTAGCGCTTGTTAGCAGCAGACTCATCTGAGAAAATGTCTCCCACGAAGGGGAACCTATCCAAATGCCATACGGTTTTTATCCGGGCATCTCACTAAGTGCTGATCAGTTTTGATTCACTCAGAGCAGGGCAGGGCAAGGAAATAGAAATCAATGAGCCAGAAGCCTTCCCAGAGCAGTGGGAGCTGTATCTCCAGATTGGTTTTCATCCTCTCAGACCCATTACCCTTTATTCTTTCTTTTGTTTGTGTCCTAGGAAGCCACTGAGCCTGGGAGCAGCACATCACAGCCCCCACAGAGAACAGCCATTCCCCCGCCATTGCCACGGGACCAGTCCTTCCTGACCAGCATCACCTTCTTGAAGGTTCTTCTCTGGTTGGTCCTGCTGGGACTATTCGTGGAACTGGAATTCGGCCTGGCTTATTTTGTCCTGTCCTTGTTCTACTGGATGTATGTTGGGACACGGGGCCCTGGGGAGAAGAAGGAGGGAGAGAAGAGCGCCTACTCTGTGTTCAACCCAGGCTGTGAAGCCATCCAGGGCACCCTGACTGCGGAGCAGTTCGAGCGTGAGTTACAGTTCAGACCCCTGGAGGGGAGGTAGGGCCAGCTGGCTGTTATCAACTAGCCTCCTAGCAACTCGGCCCTCCTAGCATAGGCCCTGGACTTGTGGGTTTGTTCAGGTGTCCCAGATTAAGGACAATTTGCAAGTTATTCCTTTGACCTTGCAGTTCTACCTGCTTTCCCTCATCTGCTGCTGCAGCTTCATCTCTGAACTTCTCTTTGGTTTTGGTGAAACTCCCTGAAAGACACTCACTGTAGGTCTGATGCAATTTAAAAAGCTAAATACTCAAAAGGAGACTTGTTTGTCTTATTATTTTGAGAGAGATGGTTTTAGAGCACTAGAAAGCCACTGGGGAGATCACTGTAAAACGTCCAGCTGTTTGTTTCAATGGTCAGGTCCCTCAGGACTGTGCACTAAAAGTAAAAGTTCTCTTTAAGTCTTTTTATAGTTACCGCATTTTATTTCCTGAAAGGTTTAAGTTGCAAGTTTTGGTTTTGAGGGTCTTGTTTTGTTTTTTTTCTTCCTGTTTTGTTTTGCTTTTTTGATCATTAATAATATTGAAAAATAAAATATCTTTAAAACTGCCACTGGTGTGGTTCAGTTGGTTGGGTGTCCTCCTGCAAAGTGAAAGGTCACCAGTTCGATTGCCCCTCAGGGCCCAGGCCTGGGTTGTGGGTTTGGTCCCTGGTTGGCGCACATTTGAAAGACACCAATTGATGTGTCTCCGTCATATCGTTTCTCTCCAGCTCTTCCTCCCTTCCCCACTCTCTCTAAATAAAATAAATAAATAAATAAATAAATAAATAAATAAATAAATAAAACAGCTACTTTTCAAAAACAGATCCTATTGTCCATCCATCCTCTACTCTCCTCAATGATTCTGCTGCTACTCAATGAAGGATGATAAGAGAAGACAAAGTCCTGGGTGACATGTGGGGAGGGATTTCACAAAGTCAGTGTGGGTAGATTTGATAAGTAGTTATTAATGATAAAATCAGCCAGAAAAAATTCTCAAGTGTGTGCAGAGGGGAGCACTGGAGGTGGAACTCCAGACTTACTGGTTGCTTGGGGAGTTTCTGGTATTCTGAGGGCTTTAGAGGAAGCAGTCCTTGTGCCTGTGGGCCTTTGGTAAGGAATTATGTAAATAGCGATAATCAGGCTTGCTTTCAGTGTTTTCTTCAGCACAAAGTCAGAATTTGGGTTCATTAAAATTGGGCAAAACAAATCATTAAAAACTTGTTTAATCATACTGATGAATAAGGGAACTCTAGTTTTAAGGCAATAGTGTTTTCCAAACTTAAGATTTTAAGAAAATAATGATTCCTCAGCAGGTTTCCCACTTCAGAATTCAGTTATCAATTCATATACTATGAAGGTAACTTTACTATTTATGAGATGTTATTAAGTAATGGAGACCTACTGTTAATTCTTTTTTTTATTCTTGCCTGATCATTTGTTATAGCAAACTCTTAGCTCAGTTTGGTTAGCTTTTATTCATTGCATGCCAGTACTCTGCTGGTGCTTGAGATAAAATGAGAAAAGCAGACACATTCCCAGTTCCTCAAGCATGCATACAGTCTGGCCAGGAGTGGGGTGGTGGACAGAGTGAAACGAACATTCCCCGCAATGCAGTGCAATAGGTTTTAGTTACAGGGTGTGTACTGAGAGGGTGTTCTCGTTTATCACACTTCGTGGCCAGCTCGCCCCGTGCATTTCAGCCCTTGGTGAAAATTCTGCTACGCATTGCTCCTCTCCACAGCCCTTTGCTGGCTGGGAATTTGGCTGGCCCTCAGAGTCATCCAATTGAGCAGAAGGCCCCTTTGGTTCATAAAGAAGTCTTTTCTTCCATGACTTCTGTGTGAAGTGGACCTGGAGAGAGTATGGGAAACAGATGAATCCCTATTAAATGTACAAGTTCTGATTGTATTTAAGATACATGATTTTGTTTTCTGAGTTATTTTCTTAAGGCTTTCTTCATTTCCCTGATATTTCACTTGGGCTTTTCCATTTCATAAAAGCCAAATACAAGGAAGAAATCTCTTTGATCAATAAGCATTGTTCTAGGAAGCACTTAATTTGCATTTTAAAAATGTATAATTCAAACTCTTCCCTAAAACAAAGTACCGGTAAACGCTAAAGTAGGAATATTGGATCCAATTAGTAATCCCAGCAATCTCTTTGATATAGAAGAGAAACAACTTATGAGTGGCCCTCCCTAGTGTTCTTTGAAAATGTAGCTGTTTTTTAATGAGGTGGAGCCTCGATTGCCAGAAGCTTCTCTTTCATGGGATTTTCTGGGAACCATTTGTCACCTCTCCTTGCTCACTTCTTCTCAAAGGTTGCATAATGACAGCATTAACTTCTAGGAAAAGTGGGGTGTGAACCAATTAAATGCTTGGCGGGGAAGAGAGGAAAGGACTGTATGTATTTGCTGTTCTGATCAGACCATGAAGCTTTAGGTGCAGTCTTGATTTCCTGAATTTAGAAAGCCCTGTTGATCTCAGAATTTCCACTCAGGGCCTGACCATTAGCCCAGCAAGCAGCTCCCTTTAAAAAGCTTCTTCTGTCATTAGGAAACTTGAATCCCAGGGCTGCGTTTAGTCACTGTGATAGCAGCGTGCACAGGTAAAGTCGATTCTATCCAGATCTTACCAGTAAATTGCCTTTTGCTATTATTCACATTGTCCTATCTTGCCTATTCACAGGGACTGTTAAGTGAGCCTTTATTTGTAGGGCAAAATGCCATCAAATATGTCCCTCCTGCCTAGGACCAGGCTGCATTTATCCCTGACTAAATTTTCGCCCCTAGTGATCCCTAAAGAAGAATCCAGGTACAAGATTCAGGCTCTTCTAAGCAGTCCTTTATTGAAAGAACTTGGGCCATCCCCCTCACCACCACCCCAGGTTATTTCTTCTTCTTCTGATCTCAGTGGACACTGAGCGTCCCCAGACTGGTAAACCTTTACTCGGTTCTCTCCTTGTCTTCTCTGTTCTTTAGGCTAACCCCTCTGAGCTGTGCCTCTGTGACAGTCACTTTGAATCTAGCCCTGACTTGCTCTGAGGGTCCTGGGTCTGGGTGGGGGTGAATGACTGTTGGTAGGTGCAATGACTATTCTGAACAGCTCTGGAGTTTTATCAGTGATGATTTAGTCATGTATATTTTGTGCTTTTAGGATTGTGCTTTGAGTCTTGGAGATCTTCCACATTAGCCTTTTGACTGATCTGTACATAAAATTAAGCTCACAAGCTGCACAAAAATAAGAAATTAGGAAGTTGTCAGAACCAGTGATCCTCAGTTGGGCAGAAGAAAGTAAAATTCTGTATGTTTTGTTTCCTGCCACTCACATTGTAAACCTATTTTCCAGCAAATATTTGTAGGCACACTGGGCTTGGCGGGGCTGGGGACGGAGAATGAGCTGCGGCAGTCTGAGCCAGGATGCAGATGGGGCTGGCGTGCCATGGAGCATCTTGCCACCAGGGGGTTGCAGAGAGCTGCCGCTGTCCTTCGGGTCTCTTCCCGTCACACTTGATAGTTTCGTCATGTGGAAAACCTCTGGGGTGTTTATCTGCACCACTTCTGCCGCTTTTCAGGCAGACTTTTCATTCTTAAGATTCACAGGAGAAGGGGTTCAGCAGAGGTCCTGGGAGAGGCACAGAAGCTACCAGAGTGATTTATACATATATTTTTAAGTCAAACAACACCCCTCTCTAGACTTAGCAGGCAGTATTGCAGTCGAGGGGGCTAGCACTGTGCTTCCCCACATCTGAGCTTTGTGGGGAGAAAAAAGGCTAGGAACTTAACACAGCTGGCAGAGAAACTTGATCTTTAAGTCAGGAGAGTAACATTTGAACTGTGTGCTTTGGTTTCTGTCACATACACTTTTATTTCACAACATTGGAGCCATGGGTTAGATAAAGACTTGAATCTCACTCTCCAAAACCTGAGAGAGAACACACAGTAACTACACACAGAACCACGTTATAAAGCATGTAACATAACAGATATTTATAAAGGTATAAGATATGTTGTATAGGAGTCATCAGAAGAGATTGCTTTCAAATCTAAATTCTATGCTAGGTGGGATTGTCCTTTTATATGAAAAAAGCTAAGTTTCTCTAAGTCAGGGATCAATGTTTTGCAAAGTGTGGTCTATGGACCACTTGCATTGGGATCTGCTGTGGTAATGTTAACATGCAGATTCCAGGGCCCCACTCAGACCCACTGACTCAGAATGTCTGGGGGTAGGACCCCAAAAACATGCATTTTAGTAACCACCCTGGGATAACCTCTAGTTTACTAAAGATAAGAGCCACTGGCATGAATCATAAATATTAAAATAGGAGGAAAATAGAATACATTAGATCCAAGCCAAGAAAGACAAATGTGTATTTTATTTTATCTTTTAATTAATTAAATTTATTGTGGTAACACTGGTTAGTAAGATTATATAGGTTTCAAGTGTACTATGATACATGGTCTATATATTGCATTGTGTGCCCACCGCTCAAAGTCAAATCATCTTCCATCACTATACATTTGGCCCCTTTACCCTTTACTACCCTTCCCCCTCCCCCTCCCCTCTGGTAACCACCACACTGTTATCTATCAGTTTTGGTTTTATATTCCACATGAGTGAAATCATATGGCCCTTTGCATTTTATGACTTGACTTATTTTGTTTAGTGTAATACCTCAAGGTCCATCTATGTTGTCACAAATGTCAGTATTTCATCTTTCTCATGGCTGAGTAGTACTTCCATTGTATATCTGTACCACATCAGCTTTACCCAGTCATCTATTGAAGGACACTTTGGTTGTCTCCATGTCTTGGCCACTGTGAATAGCGCTGCAATGAACACAGGGCACGCATATCTTTAAATGTTTTCAAAGTTTTTGAGTAGATACCCAGGAGAGGGGTTGCTGGATCACATGGTAACTCTATCCTTAATTTTTTTAAGGAGCCTTCATACTGTCTTCCATAGTGGCTGTTCCAATTTACATTCCCTCCAGCAGTGAATGAAGTTTTATTTTCTACACAACCTCCTAACATTTGTTATTACTTTTCTTGTTGATAATAGCCATTCTAACGAATGTGAAGGGCTACATCCGTTGTAGTTTTGATTTGCATTTCCCTAATGACTAATGAAGTTCAGCATCTTTTCATGTATCTATTGACCACTTGTATGTCTTCTTGGAAAAAGCGTCTGTTCAGGTTCTCTGCCCGTTTTTTAATTGGATTGTTTGCTTTGTGCTAGGTTGCATGCATTCTTTATATATTTAGGACATTAACCCCTTGTTGGAGCTGTGGTTTGCAAATATCTTCTCCCATTCAGTTGGTTGCCCTTTTGTTTTGTTGGCAGTTTCTTCTGTGCAGGAGCCTTTTAGTTTGATATAGTCCCATTCATTTATTTTTGCCTTTACTTCCCTTGCCTTTGAGATCAAATTCATAAAATATTCTCACCCTGGCCAGTGTGGCTCAGTTGGTTGGAGCATCATCCCATACACCAAAAGATTGTGAGTTCAGTTCCCTGTCAGGGTACATACTTGGGCTGTGGTCCGATCCCTGGTCGGGGCACATATGGGAGACAGCCAGTCATGATGTTTCTCTCCTCTCCCTCTCCCTTCTTCCTTCCCTCTCTCTCCTCCACCTTCCTCTCTAAAAGCATTGAAAAAATATCCTTGGTGAGGATAAGAAAATAAAATAGAATGTTCTCTATGACCAAGGTCCAGAAGTTTATGCCTATGTTTTCTGCTATGTAATTTATTATTTTAGATCTTATTTTTGGGTCTTTGATCTATTTTGAATTAATTTTTGGGAACAAACTGTAGTCTAGTTTTATTCTTTTACATATGACTTTCCAATTTTCTAAGCACCATTTATTGAAGAAGCTTTCTTTTCTCCATTGTATGTTTTTGACTCCTTTGTCAAAAATTATTTACCCATACATGTGGTTTTATTTCTGGGCTCTCAGTTCTGTTTCCTTGGTCTGTGTGTCTTTTTCTGCCAATATCATGCTGTTTTGATTACTGTTGTTCTGTAGAGTAATTTGAAGTCAGGTAGTGTGATGCCTCCGGCTTCATTCCTTTTTTCTAAGGATTGCTTTGGCAATTGGAGTCTTTTGTGGTTTTATACAAATCTGATGATTTTTTGTTCTAGTTCTTTAAAAAATGGCATTGGGATTTTGTTGGGGATTGCACTAAATCTGTATATTGCTTTGGGTAATATGGACATTTTAACTATGTTTATTCTTCCGATCCAGGAACACAGAATATTTTTCCATTTTGTCTTTTTTAGTCTCTTTTAATAATGCTTTGTAGTTTTCAGTATACTTTGTTTTCAGTATAGTTTTTCAGTATAGTTATCAATAAAGTCCTTCACATTCTTTGTCAAGTTTATTCCTAGGTATTTTATTCTTTTTGTGGCAATTGCAGAAGGAATTGGGTTGTTGTTTTTTTTTTTTATTTCTTTTTCTGAAATTTTATTGTTAGTGTATAGGAATGCAGTGAATTTTTATCCATTGATTTTGTGTCCTGCAGCTTTACTGTGTTTGTTTATTGTTTCTAATAGTTTTTGGTGGAGTCTTTAGGATTTCTATGTAAAGAACCATGTTATCTACAAAAAGTGACATTTCATTCCCAATTTGGATGCCTTTTATTTTTTTCTCTTGCCTGATTGCTCTGGCTAGGACTTCCAGTAGTATGTTGAGTGAGAGTGGTAAGAGTGGACATCCTCGTCTTATTCCTGATGTTAGAGGAAATGCTTTTTGTTTTTCATCATTGAATACGATATTAGCTGAGGATTTGTCATATATAGCCTTTATTAGGTTGAGATACTTTCCTTCTACACTGGTTTTATTGAGTACTGTAATCGTAAATGGATGTTGTATCTTATCAAATGCTTTTTCTGGATCTTTTGATAAGACCATATGACTTTATCCTTTGTTTTGTTAATGTAGTGTGTTATATCGATCGATTTGTTTTTGTTGAACCATTCTTGTGCCCCTAGAATGAAGCCTACTTGATTGTAATGTATTATGTTTTAATGTGCTGTCATATTTTATTTGCTAGTATTTTGTTTAGGATTTTTGTGTCTGTATTTATCAGAGATACTGGTCTGTAGTTATATGTGTTTTGGTGTCAGGGTTATGTTGGGCTCACAAAACGTGTTAGAAAGTATTTCTTCAAGTTTTTGGAAGAGTTTGACAAGGATAAGTATCAAATCTTTGAATGTTTGGCAGAATTCACTAATGAAGCCATCTGGTCCTGGGCTTTTATTTTTTGTGAGGTTTTTAATGGTTGTTTCAATTTCCTCACTGTTGATTGATCTATTTAGATTTTCCATTGCTTCATGATTCAATCTAGGAAGGTTATATAGTTCTAGGAACTTATCTATTTCTTCTAGGTTATTGAATTTGGTGGTATAGTCTTTTATAGTATTCTAGCATTATCCTTTGTATTTCTCTGATGTCTGTGATTACTTCTCTTTCATTTCTCATTTTGTTTATATGAGCTTTTTCTTTTTTTTCCTTAGTAAATCTAGCCAGGAGTTTGTCAATTTTATTAATATTTTCAAAGAACCATCTCTTTGTTGTATTAATTTTTTGTATAGTCTTTTAATTCTCTATCTCATTCAGTATATATATATATATATATATATATATATATGTTAAAGGGGGGCAACAAAGTTTGCTATTTTTCAAACTGTTCATTTGGAACGTCAAAACTATAAAAAAATACATATGGCTTTAAAATGATGAGGAACTAACTCCAAGGACTGAATGGTAATTAAAGGTGCTTTATCTTCAAACTTCAAAAAGAAATACATCCTCATTTTAGAACATTTCTGAACTATAGAAAAGAATAAAGTATTTTAATTTTGTGCTTACATGCATATATTTCAGAGTTCAGGAGGTACATAGGATCCACAGTGATAAAGTCTCCCTCCTACCGTCATGTTTGTTCTTCCCCAAGCCCACACTGATAGCATCCTCGATACACTATTCTGCCTTGTGTTTTCTTTTTTCTCTTTTAGGTTTTGGGGTTTTATTTCTATGCAATTGAAGTTTTTATGTATATAAGAGAGTGACATGATCCAATTTTCATGGTTGAAAGATCACCTGGGCTATCATGTGGAGAGCAGATTTTCTGTATCATTCATCTGCCCGTCCATCCGTCCACCCAGCTGTTCATTCATCCATTCATTTATGGAGCATCTGATTTATTTTTTTCTGTTGGTGAAAATATTTACACATTTTTATTCAGCCAACTTTTAAGGTTTTATTGACAGATACTGATATTATGGCAAAATTATTGGCTTATGATATATCTTTATACATTCTACCTTTTATGTTAAAGTGGAAGGTTTTAATTTGGGGAAATCAATAATATTAATGATCATTATAATTAAAAACTAAATCAGAATATCCTAAAAGTCAACACAGTAAAAATTACAAACATTTTAGAAAAGAAGCCAAATAAAACCTGTAACCATTTGTTTCCAGAACAAATATGCTTATGCATTCATCAATTTAACAGTTTTGGACAGCATTTTACTGAATATTTTTTTCTGAATTCATTCTTTCATTAATGAAAGAATTACAATCTATAAATTTGACCAAATGAGGCATAACAATCTACTATCCAGCACCTGCTTTTTCAACTTATGTGAATCTATCAGATCTTTCCCTGTCTATCTGCCCATCTTCGTCCATTTCTCACTGTCTGGGGATTTGCTTCATGATTTCTTTCTCTCTCTCTCTCTCTCTCTCTCTCTCTCTTTCTGTTTTACAATTCTATTAGCTAATTTCCTTTATTCAAATTCTGCCAGTTCCACTAATGTTCTCTATAGTGAAGTAGAACTTTTTTTTCTGCTTCAGTATTCCATCCTGGGTCATGATTTCTTATGAAGAGAATCAAAAGCCGAGCATAGTATCTACTCTGAGCTTTACCAGAGCTTTACAGAGAACGTGCAGTCGCGGTCCCTTTTCTCATGGAGCTCATAGTCAGATGGGGGAGGCAGCCAATAACCAGGCAGTTACAGTACAGTGTACAGTGTGGTAATAAACACTATGAGAATGTGATGTCTAAACAAGAATCAGAGCATAGAAAAGGGATATCAAAACTATCAAAACACTTACAGAGGGAGGGCTTCCTGGAGGTGGTGGCATTGTCCTGAGATCAAAGGAGTGTCATCCCTAGGGAAGAGGGCAGGGGGGCAAGGAGGCAGCATTTCAGGCACAGGAAACCATGTGGCAAAAAGGTGGTAACCATGGTGGAGAATAGCATGCTTAGGAAAATTGATGAATTCTGAGGCTTTCTATCATTTCTTTCCACTAGTTGATAGATATAGATCAACTAGTGTGTGTGTGTCATATATATGAAAGCTATTGATTTTAGTATATTAATATTATACTAGCTCATGCCTTTTAATGACTTCTCTTACTAATTATAATAGTTTTCAAGTTGGTTCTCCTGGATTTTCCACATACATAATTATTTTTTTCAAATAATATAAAATTTAGCTCCTTTTTCCAATTTTTATATTTCTAGTTTTTTTCTCTATTTAATTACACTAACTAAAATATCCAGGAAAATGTTAAATCAGAATAATAGTCAATGACATCTTTGTCTTGTTCTTGACTTTGATGAGCATGCTTTAGTGTTTTCCCATCAAGCGTGATGCTGGCTTTGGGGTCAGTGGATGGATAGATAGAA
>VMDR010011330.1:0-28692 GCA_007922815.1 Macrotus californicus | reverse complement strand
GTTAGTGCCTGTAAGGCTATCTTTAGCACATTGAAAGTATTAGAAGTTTAATTTTTTGATATCTGGAAATTTTAGGAATATTGCATTTGCATAAGGCCTTATTTAGCTCTAAGTCAATTAGAATAGTTCTCTTTAAAAACTGTTTATACATTTGTAAGATGGAATACATCTCAGCCATAAAAAAAGAAGGAAATCTTTTCTTTTGCAACTGCGTGGATGGACCTGGAGTGTCGAAGTGAAATAGCCAAGTGCAATTATGCCAAGTGAAATAAGCCAGTCAGAGAAAGACAAATATGATTTCACTTATATCTGAAATCTAATGAACAAAATAAACAAGCAAAACAGACTTGTACATACAGAGAACAGACCAACAACTGTCAGAGAGCAGAGGACAGGAGGGCTGGGCGAAAAGGGGGAAGGGATTAAGCAAAAAATAAAAGCAAACAAACAAAACACCCTCTCATAGACAGATAACAGTGTGGTCATTACCAAAGGGAAATGGGGGTGGGGCATATGAGAGGATGAAGGGAAAATACAAATGGTGACAGAAAGAGACAGGACCTGGGGTGATGCACACACAATGCAATATACAGCAACATACATGATGTATTATAGAATTGTACCCCTTAAGCCTCTGTAGTTTTATTAACCAATGTAACTCCAATAAATTCAATTTTATAATTCAATAAATTCAATGATATAATTGACAAAGTATAAATTTACCTTTTTATAACCTTAAAAATATAGTTACTAAAATGCTAGCTTATTAAATCATCAAACCATTATAAGTTCAGAAAGAGTGTGTCCTAAAAGAATAAAAATGCATGTTGGTATTATACCTAATGATGATAACTCAAAAGATATTGCTGTTTTTATTAAACCAAAAATTGTTATAATCTAATTTAGTAATACCATCTGAAAATAGGATATTATATACCCAAGACAAATAAATACACATACAAACATAGAGAACTTGCAGCTTCAATTCTAAAAGTTCAGTCCACAGGTCAGACATAAATCCAGAAATACAACCTTCATTGTTCATATAAAAAGAATTATTTTTTTCCTAGTGGATATAAATTATTGATTGATTTGAGTTCAAAATAGGGAAAAGTAAATAAAGAAAGAGTAAGAAGTAACAAACTTGATTTTCTATCAGCAAAGAGTAAAAAGGAACAAATTTGATTTTCTATTATCTTTTACCCAACAAAGGTAAAATATCTGTAAACCGTTCAGTTATAGAAATTACCAAAAGATCACACTATAAAACAAAGCCAAACAAACAAAAAAATACAGTACCAGAAATCAACTAAGTATTCCAAAAAAAGTCAAAACCAAACTCTTACCATGCTACCCACAGACAAGAGGCTGAACACAGGACCAAAATCAGAGCTCACCTTTAGATCCCTGAGTTATCAATCAAGAAGGGAACACAAAAATCTCCAAGTGGCCTTATTACCTGGCTGAAGCAGACTAGAATCTGAAGGCAAGTTGTGATCCTGAGTCCTGGCACCAAACTGTAAAAGACAAAAGAAAGACAAGTTAGGAGACTAATATTGTTGAGACTATTGCGGTAGGGAGCTCACCCCAATATGAAGATCTTCAGAAGCGTGACGGCTTTTATAAGGAACAAGGACAGAAACGTATGCAAATTAGTGGTTTAAAGTGTGGTTATTGTCAGGTGCTGCAGCAAGTGCATTAGTCATTGAAACAGGAAGTGGGTTTTGAGGTAGCTTAAGTGTACTAGAATCTCAGTTGCAGGTAAAAGTCAATCATGAGACAAAGAACAGGAAGTAGAAGTATAGATGTTTTGCCTTGTTAGCAGATTCAGGCAAAGGGGGAAAGTTTGTTTAGTTTTGTCAGATCTTAATAGAAAAGTGTCTCAGGTAGAAGTAACAATGAAACTAATGATCTTATCTAGTCTAGTCTCTAGTCCTCTAGCCCCGAATCTAGGCTAAATCATGTCTCCCTCCCCAGCGCAGCTGGTTCTTCTGCATGGAACGTACTTACTTTTCATGCCCTCCCCCCCCACCCCACAATCTCTTTACATGTTGCCCCTCTTCTTCCCACTTACTACCTCTATCTACATCTCTCCATTGGTCAAGATGCTTGTCCAATCATTATATCACCTTATCCCTTCAAGATTGCTACACTACCTTCCTAAATGGTCTTCCTCCTTCCAGTCCTTTCTAACAATGGTCTCCACAGAACAGTCAGAGGGAACTAAAATGAAAATCTGACTTTTTTACTAATCTGTTCAAAATTTTCAATGTCTCCCTGTTGCCCTTTAATAATAGTGTGCACTGCACTGCATAGCCTCCAAGCCCTCATGCTGTGAGCTGCTCCTTTCTTTTGCCAGCCTTCTGTGGATTCTGCAGTCAGCTCTGTTGAACTGAGACTGGAAAAGTGAGCATTTGTGCTGCCTGTTACTACCAGAACCAGTAATTAGAGACAAGGATTGACTCTTTATGGGTGCTTTATTCAGATGCTGGTGATCTGAGAAGAGAGTAGGTTAGGTACCCTAAAAACCATCTTAACATCTCATCTCAAGCCGACATTTTTACAAGGAGAAGAAAGGGTAGGTAAGGGGTTTGGAAAAAGATTAATCAGATAAGAGTTACAGTTCTGGCAATTTTCCTAGTATTTCTTTATCTACTGATCAAAAATCCTTTATCTTTGCCATTACCTCCCTGGAACACAATGCCTCAAAGACCATCTCAACTGATTGCAGACCCCCTGGGAAACAAAGGCTGAATTGCTTGTTGACTTCCTGGAATCACCTATGTCATGTATTCTAGTTCCTGGAAGAAAGAATTTTCACATGCATTAACCCCTTAAGCCTAACAACTATAACTAAAGCTAAAATCTTTAACTCTTGAATTCTCCTATTAGAACTACTTACAGTTCCTCCACACCCCATGCTCTTCTCCATGCTCATGTCTACATACTTGCTTGTGTTTTCTTCTGCCTCCAATGCCCTCTCTCTATCAAGCTAAGTCCTTAATGTGTGTATACATGAAGTTTAGATGATACCTCCCCTGGATTCATCCCTGGCCCCACCTCCCCTCTCAGCCTTCCCAAGTCTGAATGGGCTGAAATTTCTCTATTCCATACTCTTATCTTCCATAGTACTTACCACACCATTTGGGAAATTGGTAGCAATTTGAAGAGATAGATATGATTATTATCTCTGTTGCATAGGTACAGAAATTAAGGCTCAGAGAGACTAAGTCACTTCCAAAGGTCATATAACTGCTAAGTAAAGAAGCTGAGATTATGCTGCACAGAGGAAAGTGAGCCCTGACTCACTCCTTGATGATGGTCAACCAAAGTTGTACTCTCAGCCCTGGTCTTGTTAGCCAAGAAATCAAAAGTAAATTATACTCTTTAGTCCTCCGTTTCATTTATTGAATAAAACTCCTGATACTCAGTTTATTTCCATCTACCTATACGACCATTTGTCTTTCTTAGAGCATTTAACTTTCCCTGTTTGTTATTTTCTTCATAAGAGTAGTGACTCTTACAGCTCTAAAAGAATAGAAAGTATGTCATCTTCATCTTCATTTCCATAGTTCCAGGCCACTGTCCTATATGTTTTCAATGTATTAACTCATTTAATCTTCACAGTACTATAAGGAAGGATTTACTTTTATCCTCACTTATTTCACACTTAAGGAATTTCACACTGGCCCTAATCACAATTATATTCATGATGTCAGGTAAATTTGAAACTAGGTAGTCTGGTTCCGGAATCCATGTTCTTAATTGCTATGCTTGTAAAGAAAGCAATTTAATTTTCTTCTTCAATCTAGGTCTAGTTTCAGAATGAATTTTTATATATATTTTTATCTCCTCTTTCTCTTAACTCTTTAACTCTTGCTTTTATTCTGTGATCTGCATTTATTGTTGTGAAATAAAATAATTTTTACTATACTGTAAAAATTTCAAATATTAAATCTCATTTATATGTTAATATCAATTTACCACTGAGGAGCAACTTTGAAAGAGTAAAGTCTTCCTCTAATTTTCAACTTTTACAACCTTAAATGTGAAGAGTAATTTCTCCAAAATATGCCACTTTGGCAAAAGGATTACTTTGAACTGAGGCAATTAAGAAGGAGCTGTCAAAAATGTTCTCTGTCCTCCCCCTATTTGCCTAAAAGCAGGATATAAAATGACTAATGTGTCCCCTCTCCCTTTTCTGCCAGGAAGGACAAAAGTTAATCATCAGAGATAGCTTTAGACCTTGACCAGCCTGAAGGTGGCACCAGAAAAATCTACATGACAAACTTTACTAACTAGCCTTCATCTACCATCAGCTTTGGTGATGAGAAAAAAGCTTTTGTGAGTTGCTGCCTAGGCGTTTTCCTGGGTGACAGCTGCTCACACTGAGTCTGGACATTTAGATAAGTACCTGAATTTAGGATTTCCACCCCAAGTTCTCTGCTTTGCTTCTTTCAGGGCACCTTTTAAAATAACCATAGAGTTGAGACCACCAAAGTTAGCGGCCTTTGCCCCAGTGGTCACTTTATAAGTGACAGGTGCTTGCTGTCCTGCTCTGTCTCCTGCTGGCTTGTGACCTGGGACAGAGGACAGCTCACTGTGCCCCCTCCCAACCCTGCCTCTGGGATCTGTAAGTGATAAATCTTGTCACTCTACTTCCTCTGTTTTGAGTGTGTTGCAGCTGCACCTTGAGTCAAAATGGCCCCCCACCCCCGGGGTTTCACTTCCCCAAAGTGCTGAAGGGGCTCCCTGCTGGCTGGATTCCGTGGTTTGTGGCCCCTCATTAAGCAGACCACAATCTGCATATTCCTAATTTAATACACCAGCTAAAAGCCCCCAACACAGTTTTCTTTATAGTATAAGAAGCCTAGAATAGCAAGCCTAAAATACAAACAGATTCACTCTTTAATGTGACTTTCATCATTTACTTAAAAATCTGCAATCAGGAAACATAAAATGAACTGCCGGAGCCATTGTTTTCAGCAAGTGTTTTGGGACTCATGGAATGAAATACCATACCATACCATACCATACCATACCATACCATACCATACAAACATACAGTCTGAATTAAGAGAAAAATAATATATAAGGTAAAGATAGATAATGGATGATAGATAAATTTCAATAAGTGTGCATTTAAAAAGATTAATCAACATATTCCCCTAGAATGTTTAAATTTGAAAATGTGCTAATTCAAATCTGTCCCCAAACCAAAGCAGGCCTGTGAACTTCTTGTTATCCACCTATGACAAGATGGCTGTGGAAATTGATAACAAGTTTTTAGAAACTTGTATAGGAATCTGACAAGGAAATTGCATGTCTTTTTCATCTAATAATAAAGTTTAGAGTTTCATTTTCTGTCTTTTTGTAATTTTTCTAGTAATTCATTTTCATTATATTTTATAAAAGAATTAGTGGACTGTGATGCATTAGAAATTTAAAAAAATGAAACTGTCCCTTTTCTATAGGTAGTTTGAGAAGCAAGTAGTAATTATATTTGGTTAAGGCAGAGGCTGTGGACTCTTCCCCTCTCTGTGGTGTACAAATCCACATATTTAATTCAGCTCCCATTTTTGCCTTTCAGGAATTGTAGCTGTCCACCCTCCCTGTAAGAGAAATCAGAAGTGAGCTGAGAGAAAGATGAACTTTCTGCTTAGCAGCTACAAGCTAGAACTGTAAGTCAAATAAAAACCTTAGGAATTCCACAAACAGTTTTAGGCCAGTAGTTGGCCCATTTTTATCAAATGTTCTAAGGTTATTATTAACCTTTTTTGCCTCTCCACATAGTTCTTCAAAACACGGTGCTGGGTTTCATTCAATCCCTCACAGACACCACAAGATAACTTTTCCCTGTAAATTCTAGGCTAACAGGCAGTGAAAAGTGTGAGGACCCATTCTGGCTTTGGGGAGCTAAAGTGGTGTCTGTGATTTGCTTCGGTCCCCCCTTGTTTTGGTGGCACTTATAGGACTGTGGACTGGCATCTGTGCAGGACGGAGCAGGCATCCATGGGGACAGGTGGATACTGGAGACGCTCAGAGGGCTGCTAGCCCGAAGGTTGCACCACCCTGTCACCTCCCTTAGCTGCAAACCACAAAATGTACAGAAGGTGATTTCTCAGATTTGTTT
Organism: Macrotus californicus; assembly: GCA_007922815.1. NCBI lineage: Eukaryota > Metazoa > Chordata > Mammalia > Chiroptera > Phyllostomidae > Macrotus > Macrotus californicus. The sequence goes on along the minus strand of VMDR010011330.1, from coordinate 22,559 downwards.
ACTTTCATGGCACGTTTTCTGAGAAGAGATAAGGGCTAACTTTCGAATTCACTTCTCAGAAAATAGACAAAAGGTAATTGACCTTAGAGAACATCTGCCTGTTTGTTGCTCCACTGGTCTCGTGACCAGCCTCAGGACCCCTGGGACCTATAATGTACAAAATCTCTGCTAATCGCCAGATGTCACGGCCATCTCGCTCTTAGACTGACCCTCTTACTGGGAGCAAATAAAGCCTTTTCTTTTCTTGCCTCCAAATCTGTCAAAAAGAGGCTTTTGCCAGAATTCAGTCCATCTTGCTGCCAAGCAGTTCTTTCTCTAGAATTCTCTGGTGTCCACCCTGCCTGTGAGCTGCAGGGTAGACGCGAATGTTGAGTTCGATGATGGGTCCTCCAGATGTTGGACAGAACAACCTGAAGAGAGCTCGGTCGTTGACTGAGCCCCATGTTCCAGGGATCCGTAGCTCAGCATGTCTGTCAGGACCCATGGAAGGGTAGCCAGTTTTGTTTACGCTGACATCATCTGCTAAAGAGGTTGAGGCCAGAAGGCTACCCAGATTTCTGTTTCTCCGAGAGTAGAAATAATCTGCTCATTTAAAAATGCCAATAAAAATAAAAGTTAAAAGGTAAGTAGAAAGAGTTCTAAAACCCGTGTTAATATTTTAAAGTATAATGAAAATTAGGTGACTTTAAATGAGCTTCACAAGGGAAGAAAAAGTTGTACAACACCTATCGCACGAGATGCATGAAAAGAGAACTCTAGGAAGAGCAAAAGTAGATTTATAGGATGAAAGAGAAAACCCAAAGTGTGTTCTGTATACAAAAGGTATTCAATACTTTCTCAGATCTGTTAACTTTTATGGCATATTTTCTGAGAAGGGACAAGGGCGTTGTGAATATCCTGGTGGTTTCTATTGAAAAGAATCTTTTCTGAATTTCAAAATAAAATATAACAAACTACAGCCTGCAAAGACATGTTTAATAGAATAAATGAATATATGTATTCAAGCACTGGAAACAGTGCCAAAAGAGTAATTAGCCAGCAAAATGTAGTAATTTGTGCTATTACTATTACGAAGGGAATACCAACACAATAAGCTTATCCTCAAATACGTACTAAATAAATATTTAAAAGGCAGAAAGAGGATGACAACCCAAAGTGATGAATAAAAAAATGGGACAATAAAATAAAAGTGATATTGGATAATAGCAATACTAATAGTGCTTTGAAAAAATTTATGAATTTATATATTTTAACTTAACCAAATTATCAAAAATTGAAAAGTATAACAACTATCAAAACTTGAAATAGGAAATGAGAAATCTAGCAACTTCCTTGTACGTGTATGATATCTATTAGTATTTTGTGGTGTCCACGCTGATTTCTATTACTGTCAGTCTTTGCAAGTGGATTGAGACCTTCATAGAGATGGTGAGTGGGTTATGTTCAGGTTTTGGTAAATGTTTTTGAATAGATGAGAATGTAAAGAAAAAAACATCTTTAAGTTACAGGATAAGATCAAGAGATTTAGATATAATAGGTTAACAGTGGCTTAAAAGTAAAAACCCCTACATGTGACATCTTTGCTGGGTTTCTCCACACACCAAAAAAGGGGTAAAGGAAGATAAAAGAGAACTAGGATTTTTGGAGAGATCATATGGGCCCAGGCACCATGTCCAGATTTTTTTAGATTTAAAAAGGGAAGTATAAGAGTCAGAATGAAAAACACCGAAATACCAATGTTTATGGATGATGGGACGGTGTAACTAGAAAATAAGAGAAAAACAAACCCTAAAACAAGTTAAGCTTTTTGTTGTATGATATGACAACCCTACATATTGCAATTAAAGTCTCAAATACCAGAGATAGCTAGAATATGAAGTGAGTGGACTCTGATCCTGACAGCAAAAAAACAAGGATTTATGAATTAATGCATTAAGAAATAGATCCAGCACACACATACACACATCACCCTAAATGTACAAGAACCAGGCATCAATGAAGAGGGCAGGTATCCATGAGGTTGAAAAGACTTTATACCTGTACTTTTCTGAGTAGCAATTCATTCCAGTGATATTATTTCTAAGTCCTCTCCTCCCCAACCAGACTCTATTCTAGTTTCTCCCACCAGATCACCAGATCGGTTATCCTAAAATAGAAATTGATGAGCCATCCAATGGTCCCAAACTTCTTCTTCTCCCTGTCAGAGCACAGAAAAGGATCAAAGTCCAGTCTTGCATGGCAGCCTCCTCCATTCCTGACATATCTCCACTTCCTTTTTAAAATTCACAATTACTGGGGCTTTGCTTTTTATTGTAGTAACAATAGTTGCCATGAGACTCTTTTAACAGATTCTGACGTGCACAGCGCAGTGTTGTTCAGTGCAGGCATGGTGTTGTCCAGCTGATCGCTAGAACTTCGTCTGCAGAACTGAACATGTATGCCGCTTGAATAACAATTCCCTTTGGTCCTTGCCTCCCAGTCCTGGGAACCTCAACGAGGCTCCCCTTTCTGCTTCTGTGAGTTTAGATTCCTCACATAAGTGGAATCCTCATGTAAGTGGAATCAGACACTGCTTTTGTGCATCTGGTTTATTTCACTAAAAATCATGTCTTCCGGGTTCATCCATGTTATTGCATTTACTTTTATACCCATGTTTGGATTCCTCCAAAGTTGACCTCCCATGCTTGTGCCACATGGTCCCCACCCCACATTTTTCTATTTGTGTGCCTTTCATGAAGCTTTTCCAGATTTTTCCAACATAGGCAACCTATCCCTTTATCCTACAGCATTTAGTCTTACAATATATGTCTGCCATTTGCTGAAACCTGGTACGTCATTGTGACAATTCTCTAGGCTTCACTTTCACTGCCATTTAACAGTCCATGTGTTTCTAACATTTCTAATTAAATTAAACATGTGTTAGATACAATATTTATATCCCTCACAATATTTAGCATAATGTCTCACACATAGTAATTATGCAGTGAATACTGTTTAATCAATTGAATGGTAACAAACTCCTTAAAGGAACACTTTATTTACCATTTAGTTTATACTTATAAACTAAATATTTATTTATACTTAGTGTCCCCAAGACACAGGAAGTACTTGACATGTAGTAAATGCTCAGTAAATGCTGGGTTGTGTATGGGGAAAAACAGAGAGAAAGAGGTCAATTCTTTGGTCAATTCCTACAGAGGTCAATTCTTTGTTCTCTTCGTTTTTAGTAATTCTTTTCATTTTTCATTTTACAGTTGACATACAATGTTAGTTTTTCCTCACTTGACCTGTCAGCAGTGTTTGACCCAGCTGTTAGCTCCTTACTGCTGGAAACACGCCTTTTACTAGACTTCTAGGAACTCACTCTCTTGGTCTCCCTCCCATGTCACTGACCGTTCCTTCTCAGTCTATTTCACTGTCTTTGCCTTCTTCCAGCCTCTTCACCTTGAAATCTTCAGGGACCACTCCCTGGTGCCTTTCTTCTCTTTTTTCTTCTCTAACACTTATTCCCTTAGGTGATCTCATTGCTTCGTGGCTTTTAAAGAAAACTCATTGCTGATGTGCTGGTAAGTCCCCTATATACATCTCCAACTCGGACACCTTCACTAACTCCAAACCTGTAATGCCCTATTGCCTACTTGATATTTCCACCAGGATGTCCAATAAATGTTTCAAATTAAATACATTCCAGCCTGAGTTCTCAATCTTCCTCTTTGAGCTGGCTCCTCCAACAGGGTGCCTCATCTCAGCCAAGAACAGAAACATCATCCTTCCAGGATCAGGCTTTCTTAACTATCTCGTTCTCAATCCATCAGGTAACAGTTCTTTCCTCTACCTGTAGGGATGCCAACAACTTCTCACCTCCCAGCCCTCTGCCAGCTGGACCTGAGCCATCGCCATTGCTCACCTGGACTGTTACACCAGCTCCTGTGACTGACTCCCCACACAACAACCTGAGACATCCTTTGAGAATGTAAGTCAGAGCCTGTCACTTTTCTTTCAAAACCCTGCAATGGCCCTTCGTTTTACTCAGAGTAAAACCTGAAGTTGTTATGAGGAATTATCCAGCTGGACTTCCCATGTTTCTCTTTAACTTTATCTTCTACCAGTTTCCCTCTTGCTCACTCCCCTCTAGTTACAATGCCCTCCTTGCAATTTATTTCAGCCATTTATTGCTCCTTAACAATCTACCCCAAAATTAAGTGGCTTAAAACAAGAGTTTGTTCTCCTCTGTACATTGACTGACATCAGCTGAGAAATCTTGCTTAAGGTTTGCAGGTTGTAGGTTGCAGTCCAATGTCAGCTGGGCCTGAAGTTATCTGAAGCCTCAACGGGCCAGGTGCTCAAGATGGCTCACTGTCGTGACTCACAGCCGATGCAGGGCCTTAGCTAAGGCTGTGGACCAGGGCACCATCAGATGGCCTCTCCATGTGCCTTGGGCTGCTCACAATGTGGCAGCCAGGGCAGACAGTGTTCTAAAAGTCAACATCATAAGAATAAGTGTTAGAGGAGGCGGGAAGTAGAAGTTTTTGGGCCAGGTAAGGGCCACATCTGGAACTGGCAGAGTGACATTTGAATCATATTCTACTGGTTTAAGCAGTCACAGAGCCTGGCAGAATTTAAAGACATGGAGAAATAAACCCTACCTGTTTGTGAGAGTGTGGCAAGGCTACATTGCAAAGGAGCATGTAGGATGGGAGATATTATTGGGGCAATCTGAAAAATACCCTCTGTCATGCTGCTTTTCAAACATGACAGCTAATGTCTCACACTACTCGCCTTTCCTGCTGCCAGAAATGGTTTCTCCCAGTACCAGCATGTTTTGCTCCCTCATGGTTCTCAAGCCTTTACTTTCTAACTTACTTTGTCTCTGCTAACATGTCACCTTCCCAAAGAGCCCACCTTTGACAGCCCCATTTAACATCATATGTAAACAGTCCCCTATGACCACAATCGCTCATAATTGCCCATTACTCAATCATTGAAAATTGGCTTGACCACCATTAATCAGGCTCCTTTCTTTCCCAAAAGCCCCTAAAATTTGGTTTTCCCTCAAGTTTCAATAAGCACTAAGCCACTAAGGTGCAAAACATCACTCCCCTCCCTTTAACAGCTAATTCTGAGAAATGAATTCACTAACCACGAAGAAAAATATTTTTGTTCAAGCACCCCAGTGATGCCACCTGTTTGCCCCACCCCCCACAAACTTCCTGCTGTAAAAGAAAGCTATGTTCTTCTGTTTAATGGTGCACTTTTCTGAAATTAAAGCATTCTCCCTATTACATTAGTCTTTTTAAATAAAGTCTTTCTTATTGTAGGTGCCCAGAAAGCATTTGCTCATTTAATGGACAAACTCTCACCTGTGTGTGATGAAAGCAGGTCTACCTAACATGTAAAGATATAAATAAAGAAGTATTTGCTACTGATTTTATGGGATCTTATTCTCTACTCCAGATAATTGAGTCTCTGACATGTTCCTTGAGCCAGCATTTCGTTTCAATCATGTGGTTCCTATAAAACTCTTAGTAATGCTTTGCTGTGTTTTTCTTAGTCCTTCCTGCTCCTTTCCCTCTCTGCTCTTGGACTTAGCTCAGAAACTGGAGGCTGGTTATTTGGAAACAGTTTTTTGTGATTCCACTAACTCATGGGATTTTCATTTTCTCTTGGCACACCCTTGTTAACCTGTGTTGAGTTTATATCCCATGTCTTCTGAGCCACTCATCTGACCTGTAGTCTGCTACATGCTCTCAGGCACAAGATGGTCATCTGTCTGGTCCAGACTACCTTTCCGCCTCTCCAGCTGACCTGTCCACCCAAGCTGGCCCTGACTCACTGGGCAAGGTGCCATTGCTGTTTCTGACACCTCCTAGTCTTCCACATCCTTCTTTAGTAAATTAAGCTCCTTCTAGACACATCCTGAGTCAGAAGAAAAAGAGACTTATTTTTTTCTTTACGATCATGCATAGGTGACCGTGCAAAAGATGTAATATTGGGCTAAAATAGTAGTTCTCAAAAAGATCTGAGATCACAGTGATTTTTATGCTCCAAGTTATTCCTCCATTCCTAAACTCCAGGCAGAGAGAGAAAAAGGTGGGGAAAAGTCAAAAGTCTTATGGTTATAATGGATTTCAGTTCATGGGTACATAATTCACCTGTTTTTATACACTGAGGCTCCTTTAAATAAAGTTTCAGAGCCCTGTTGGCATGAATGAGATACCAATGCCTCAGAGTCTCACCCAAGCATCACCAATAAAAGGGCAATCTTCAGATAGATTAGAACTGCGGAGAGCTGTTGAGTCGCAAGATTGAGCTGGAAATCAGTTGAAGAAAATTTATGGGATTTCTGGATTTATGGAAGTTAGGACACTAAACCATGGGGAAAATCTTCCCTCTCATTGAAAGTTTTGCTATCAGCACTGCTTTTAGGAAACAACTCACACTGTTTTTATATCTTCCTGCCTTGTTTTCTGACTTTAGACTTTCAAGTGAGGCAGAAGGAGAAAGAAAAGGCCCTGAGGGTCATCCAAGTAGTCAGCCTGGATTCTGTCTTCTTCCATCCAACTTCTGAGTCTCATCCATGAAATGTAAATCATAATTATACACCTACCCCATCAGAAATATATGGATTAAACAAGAGGACATATTAAAATATTTTAAATAATAAACATAACCAACTGCAGGACTACATAGTAATTTAGAATGTAAAAAAAAATGGTATAAATGGAAATATACCTGTATCAGATAATTAATATTTTAAATGCCATTTTCCCCAAATTAATATATAAATTTATGTACAAAGGGCACAGAGACCTATGAAAAGATGCTCAGCATCACTAGCTATCAGAGAAGTGCAAATTAAAACCACAATGAGATACCACTTGACACCGGTCAGAATGGCCATCATAAACAAATCAACAGACAAGTGTTGGAGAGGATGTGGAGAGGAGGGAACCCTAGTGCACTGTTGGTGGGAATACAGACTGGAACACCCACTGTGGAAAACAGTATGGAATTTCCTCAGAAAACTAAAAATGGAATTGCCTTTTGACCCAGCAATTCCACTGCTGGGATTATACCCTAAAAGCCCTGAAACACCAGTCCAAAAGAACCTCTGCACCCCAATGTTCATAGCACAATTTACAATAGCCAAGTGCTGGAAGCAACCTAAGTGCCCATCAGTAAATGAGTGGATCAAAAAACTATGGTACATTTACACAATGGAATTCTGCACAGCAGAGAGAAGGAAGGAGATTCTACCCTTTGTGGCAGCATGGATGGGTCTGGAGAGCATTGTGCTGAGTGAAGTAGGCCGGGCGGTGAGGGAGAAATACCACATGATCTCACCTTTAACTGGAACATAATCAACAAAGGAAAAAAGCAAGCAGAATATAACCAGAGACATTGAAATTGGGAACAGTCTGGCAGTGGCCAGAGGGGAGCGGGGAGAGAACAGTGAGGGGAAGGGTCAAAAGAAAAAAAAGAAAAAAGTATATATAAATTAAATCTATTTTAAATACACTTGAAAATGAATCTAAAATTCAACTAAAATAGTAAATGTATGAGAATACAGGTATGTTTGATGGGGAAAGAAGGAAGAATAAAAGGTTGTTCTATCTATTATATAAAATAAAATATTGGGCTAAAATAGTAGTTCTCAAGTGAGGGCAACTTTGTCCCCCAGAGGATTTTTGATAATGTAGTTGAGACACTTTTGCTTGTTACAAATGAGTCGGGGTATGGGGGAGGCCAAAGATGCTGCTAAACATTCTACAGTGCGTAAGACTTTTCTCTACAACAAAGAATCACCCAGTCCAAAAAGCCAACAGTGATGAGCTTAAGAAACTGAGCCTTTCACTTCAGCTTGCTAGCCAAGCAGTCCATGGAGAGGTGAGCAGGGCAACATTAATGGGCACGAAAACTAACGCTGTGACTTGCGTCCTCACTCAGAACAGTGGAGCTGAGCTGGGTTTACTCACATGGGCAGAAGCCCCCTGTCTCAAGCTTTCTTGCCTCCCCAGCACTGTTCCTTAGAGCTGACTGAATCTGTTGAGCCAGATTTTCTTGGGGCAGAACTCAAGTATATTTAAAACTATAGAACTACTTCCCACCAGTGGAGAAATTTCAATGTAAATCAGAATGAAATTGAAATTTGAACTTTGAAATTGAAAGGAAATTTCCCTTTTAATTGAAATCACAGAGGAAAAAAAAAAACAATATTATCATAATCCAAGTCAGGAAATGATCAGATTTCAGCAACTAGAATCAAAATGAAGCTAAAGAAACTAGAACTATTAGAGGAATGGTAGGTGATTTAGGAAGGAAGTCATTATAGGGGCTGGCCCCTGAAAAGGCATAACCTGGTCTATCTCCTAAACAAATAAAATAATAGCAAGGACTTATATGGCAGGATCTGTTCAAACACTTTATAAAATACATATTAAATTATTTAGTCCTCACAACAACTCTGCAACATAACTATTCTTCTTAGCCCCTTATTTCAGATGACAAAACTAAGCCAAAGACAGGTTAAGTAACTCGAATTCACAGAGCTTGTCAGGTAATTCAGTGTAGGCTTCTCCATGAAGTGCAATTTGCTTGAGAGACCCCTGTGTAGAAATGGCAACTAGGCTCTGTTTTTAAAAATTCAAGCCCAGTTAGCCACCAGGAACCCTTCTTAGTATGTGTCTTCTTTCTCAGGGTCTACAGAGGCTTAGGCTGAGGGTCCAAGGATGAAGAAAAGGCTTTAGTCAGGTGACACAAGAGTGATGAGGGGAGATTGCTAGGCAAAAGAAGCAGTACTTGTAAAGGCAAGAGGGGGCAGACACTGAGGCTGCCAGGTGTGCCGAGCTTTGAGGCAGGAGAGCAGGGTGGGGGTACACTGAGGCTGGAGCAGGGGGCAGTGGCAGACTAGGCACCTGACTGCATCATGATCTTTGAGCAAAGGGCACTGGGAAGCCACTGAGGCCCAGGCAGTCTCTAGTCCATGTGCAACCGGATATTTGGACTCTGCATAGGCATAATAGCTGGGTAACCTCCAGCAAGTTACACTAGCTATGTAATCCTCCATTTCTTTAACTGCACAAAAGGCAATTGTGGTGTCAATTATTAAAATAATACATCATGTTTCCAATACCATGCACAGCCTTTGATATATATGCAATAAGTGACCATTCATTTTGAGCTATATCTTTCTCCCATTTGATCCTCACAATGTGTCATGGTTATTATTCCCTCCCAACCCATTTTGCAGATGATGAAATCACCAGAGCCCAGACTACTTAAGTAGCCTGCCAGTTGCCAGCAAGTGATGGAATCATGCCCAAAGCCTACTTCATTCTGCCTGCAAACCAAGCAACCTGCCAGACTCTGCTCTCACAGTTGGTGGAGAGAGGCCCCGTTTGTGCCTATTGGAGACACATAGATCCTGAGAAGCTCCAGGCAGGTAAGAGAAATATTAAGAAAGAGAGATGGTTACAGTGAAACCCTGCCTTTCCCAGCAGGCAGGGTGAGTGAGAAGAAAAGGGTGGTTACCTGGACCAACCCTGCTATGGAGTGAAGCCTCATGGTGGCTACTGGACCTCCATGAGCTCATGTGGCTGAGAAGCTGGCATCCTGTAAGTGTATATGATGATGGTTAAGCCAGTTGACCCTGTAGGGGTTCTCTGGCGGACATGGCGTCCAGCACACATTAGCTCAGCTTGTTGGATTGTAGGACATTTCAGAGACTGGAGCAAGTGTGTCATTGCTTTTCCTAAAGCCTTTCCCTTCTTCCCTTCCCTTTGTTGCCTTCATCCCAGTTTGGGGATGGTGGGATAGGCTGAGTTTTTAGAGACCATTCCCTGGCTGTTTTTGTTCCCTGGGCCACCACGGCTAAGAATCTGCTTACAATCTTGCAGTCCAGATTGAACACAATCCTGTCATAGTCTATAAGCTCCATTCACCTCCATGTTCCTAGTGAGCATGTCATGGATGTGTAATTAGTAACTACTGAAATAGTATGGAGTTAGTGAGTGAAGCTCAAAAGGTGTATGTTGGGTTTGACTGAATGGACTTATATTTATAAACAATAAGACCTGACTCAGAATCCTCTTGCTATGGAGTGGGTTGTAGTGGTCTTCTGCCACTCCTCTGAAGGCCTGAGTGACACTACCTATGCTGAGGAAACAGCTAAAATGTGTTTGTTTTGAAACATCTCTCACACACACACTTCCCTTCAATCTCTTTCTTATGAGCTTTGCAAGCTGTAGAGTGTTGACTAGTGTAGCAAGCTACTGAGTGACTTCTGATTTGCTGTCGGAGTAGATAGACACATGGTCCTAGGGAATATGTGTGGGCTTTGGTGTTGTACTGTGGCCCCTACAACCTCTTGACAAGTAATTTGGGTGGTTGACTTACCTCTGAGACTCTATATCTTCTTCAGCAAAATGGAACTGATAATGGCCACTGAATGGCAAGTAGAAAACTCATGATGCAGTTGTAAAGGGTCCCACATCCAGAGTTCAAGTCCTCATCCCATCACTGCACTGGGTGCTGTAGTGCTACACTCAGACTCCTTCCCAGGACTGAGAAACTCATTCCTGCTGCTGCTGAGCATGTGAGGTGCTGACAGCTCACAGCTGAGTTAACCCACTCCCCACCCCAGGCACTGCCCTTCATTGGCCTTGCTCATAGTCATGCCCCTTTCTGTGGGACAATGTGTACGGGTTCAAGGCTTGGCCCTCCTTAATTCAGAGCAACTCTGAAGGAACATCCCATCTCCAGAAAGGCCCAGAGGACCAGCTGCCACTTTGTAGCAGCTGCCTTCACCCAGTGCTGCTTCTCTCGCTCCATGGTTGATGGTTGCACACGAAACAGTGCCCAAGATGTTCTGGCTTCTACAAGAAAATCCCCATTTCAGAGTCCATTTCTTGGAGTCTTGCCTGTTCCTTTGAAATTTACTACTTAGAGTGGATAGTTCTTCAAAGGTCAAAGTGTTACATAGATAATTAACATGTGGTGGAATTGGGATTCTGATAAGAATCTTGTGATTTCAAGTCCAAGGCTCCTCTTGGCTCTGTCATTCTGTCCCACACTCATGAAATGAAGCGAAAGAAGTCACAACACAACAGACCCATGTATTTTAGTTTATCAAGAATCACCGTATTCTGACGTTGGGGCAATTTTTACCAAATGTTGGCCATCCTTTCATAATCACTGTGATCTACCCAGTTTTCCCACCACTGAGCACAGAGAATCTGGGCCTCAGTCAGAGACAGTGGGCTTTTCTAAAACTTGAGATGCATTTTCATCTTTTTTAAATTTTTATTGAACTGATATAAGGAACAAGCTAGAGTGATAAGAATTTGGGGAGTAAATGAGTCCCAGGGATGTACTATACAATATGACTAGTTACCATTGCTATATGGTATATAGAAAAATTATTGAGGGAGTGAAGCTTAGGAGTTCTCATCACAGGGATATATTTTTTTCTTTTTTCTTTTCTTTTTACTCTATCTATATGAGATGATGGGTGTTAGCTGAACTTTACCATGGTGATCATTTATAATATGTGTAAATCAAATCATCATGCCATTTGCCGTAAACTTATACAGTGATATATGTCAATTAATTCTCAGTAAAACTAGAAAAAGAGAATGCGGGAAGGTAATAATACAAATAAATAAAAGTATCTGCCATTCATTCATTATTCCTATTTTTTTAATGCACCTGCCCATCCAACCACTGTGTTGTTTGTTTTCTGAGTGCCATGAAATGTTCTAAGCACTTGCCATACATGTTCCTCTTTCATCTTTACATCAACAATGTGAAGCTTAGTAGGTGCTGAAACTTGTCCAAGGTGGGCCAAATGGGAAGAAGCAGACTGAGAAGTAATCCAGATATCACCAAGGACCACTGTACTTATATTATGCTGTCCTCCCCACTGGTCCACAACTAAAATGAAAGTTAGACTCTGACAGTGGTAGAAAGTAATATCAGATACAGGCGAGACGGTGCATTTAGATAGGTGGTGAGTCTTCAAGGTTTCTTGGAGAAGGCACAAGTTGGCTTTTGGAGACCATGCCTCACTTTCAGAGTGAAAGCTCAGCAGTTTTGTTTGAGAGAGACTGGAAGGATCCTGTCTGGCAAACTTGGATTTGAGTCCTGTATTTATTACCAGCTTGTGATCCTGGCCACCTTACTTAACTTTTCTGAGCCTTCACTTTATCAATATGAGATACCTCGCTGACTTTCGTAAAGCTTAAAGAAAATATGAAATATGCCTCTTCCAATACCTGATAACATTGTAGACATTTACCAAATAATGTTTAGTTTCAGCCAGCTCTAATCTCTAAGTTGTAGTAAGAAATGAAGAAAAGTTTATTAATTACCTTCTCCAGTTTGTGTCTAAGAAAAAACTAAGTCAAAGGAGGACTTTGCTCTTATACTACTTCTAATGTTACACGACTGATCATGATACACTACTGATCATGTTACATACACTTGTTACACTACCGATCATGACACATACACTTGCACATGCACTCATGTGAACACACATGTACATATACACACACCTGCATGTACACAGATACTCAAACAGGAGCCACAGATCCACAGGGAAGAAGTGCTTACAGTGTTTAGGCACCATAACAGACTTTCACATGAAGTACAGTGCTGTAGTGTTCTTAATTAAAATCTCTAAAGAACTCTAGTTGAAGATATCACCACCCAAAGTTGCATTTACATTGTTAATTATTCAAGTTACAGTGAATAAGAAATATTGCCCAGGCTTCCCATAAAATTTCTAAAAATTAAACCAGGAAAATGGGCAATAAATGCCATTTGAAGTGGTACTGATGCCAGTTAATTGCAAGACAACTGTAAAATAATGGGGCGTGAGGTGCTTCAACAATGCCTAATTAGTAACTATACGGACATTTTCTTGGGGGAAAATGGCAATTACATGGTGCAAACACTTAGCAGTCATTATCAGAGGCCCTTTACCAGTATTAGCTAATTAATCTTCCCCACAATACCCCAGGCAGAAGTAGTACAAGTCCTCATGGAAAGAGTGAGACACATGGGCCAAGAGGTAAAAATGGCAAATTCTCTTCCTGCTGCATTGCCAAAGTGCAAATTGACACTCAACCTAAAAGTACCCAGGGGATTCCCAGGCAAGAGGAGATACCTCCCCTGGTGATGTGTAAGATTAATGTGGTGAATTCTTTGATTCCTCCTGATCTCCATCCATGCCTCATATACTAACTGCACATATCTGCTCTTTCCCTTCTTCTTACCATGAACACTTTTTATTTCAAACACATTAAACCAAAGAGGAGGAAGTAGCTATGCCTCTTTTCATAAAGCTATATTTAATATATTAGAACTTGTTCACTACTTTTGGTTTCAAACCAGCTATAAGGTCTGGAATTATTTCTGGAGTGTGATTGACTTCAGTTAGGTGTAAATATAAAAAAGGAGTGAATTATGTCATTAATGTGGATTAAATTAGTGTTAGATTAGTATGCTCTAATGTAACCCACATTAAAATTTTATACTAACAGTGAGAAAAGGAAGGAGAAAGGGGAGAATGAAGAGGAACAGAAAGAGGAAGAAGAGAAAAGAGAAGAACAAGATGAAGGGAAAGGGGAAGGAGGAACAAGAGCAGCACATGTCAGGCATGAAACTCAGTGCTTTATCTACATTAGCCTTTAATCTTTATAGCAACACTATGAAGTCTGTGTAATTACCATCCCCATTTTCCAGATAATGAAACTAAAGTTTGGAGAGGTTAAATGGCCTCCCAGTTCCCATAGGTAGGAAAATGGTGACCAGACCTTGATCTTAAATTCTTAGTTTTTCCCCCACAACATTGCTTTTATGATGAGTTTCTTTTCCACCTTCTATCTGGCTCCCAGCCAAATTTCCCAGTTTACTTCTACAGCAAGGAGCTCTTATGTGAAGACCAGTATCAAGCACCGTGCCATGGTAATGGGAATTTTAAAGATTAAAAATGACAGCAATTCCCCTAATGGTGACTGCAGGCTTGTGTAAAACAAGTTCACGAACTATTCTAATACAACATAGGAAGTGCCGTGAGTGGAGTATGCCCCAAATTGGGACTGGCAGGCAGGTTTCATCTAGATTGTCAACTCTGGTTAATTAGTAGTGGCTGCCTGGAATGACTTCGAAAGAATTTCAAAGTGAATCCAGGCTCAGCCAAGAAACTACACTGTCATTGATGAGTGATGTGGGCCAGAAGGGTAAGGGACAGGACTATGATGGTGGCAGTACTATGGAAGCAGAAGAGTGGCAATGAACACAACCTTGGGACTCAGGGCTGACTTCCTATGAGGCATGATGTCTGAGATGACCCTGAAGGAGGAGCAGAAAGCAGACAGATGAGGTGGGGAGAGGTGCCAGTGGAGGAAGAGAAGGGAGTAGTTCTCTGACATAGGAACAGCCTCAGCAAAGAATACAATGGAGAAGAGTACATTCTGAAAACTTCCAGCAGTTGAGTATGACTCATGTGTAAAATGTAAGAGGTCAGGGTCAATATGAGGTTGACAGGTAGACTGAAATCAAGTTGTGTGGGACCCTTTGTCCCCCTTTGATACACAGCTGATTTGACATGAGAAAAATAAAGTTATACATATGCTCATTTACCAGGGACTAGTTGAATGTTTTATATACCTACAAGAGTGGGTAATGGATTACCTGTCCACCTCACATTCATGGCTAATTTTTAACATCAATCAAGTGTTTTCTACCACATGGGAGAGTAAAGTTCAATGACATATACAATACGATAAGCATAATTAGAAACTTGAGGATTAAACCATCTTTAGGTGGATATCCAGAACTGTTGACTATTCCCAGGGAAGTTCATTAAAACCAATTTCTTATCCAATTGAGGAATCCCTACTCCAACTGAGGAGTCACATTTTTAACATGGTGTTTTTGAACATCTCTGAAAAAGGATGGGGGAAGGGTTGTGAAGCAACTGCTTCCACTACTTAATAATGCTAACATTCTTTCCTATCAGGGCAAGTTGACATCTATCCCACATCACTCCCAACCCTGATCATTGTCCTTCTCTCTGGTGCTAGATAGAATGAACTTTACTTCTATAAATAGAGGTTTTTTATATTTGAAGAACTCATTTCTCAATCTTTGCTTCTTCAATCCCAAACTGGAAAGGTCCTCAACTGTTCCTCTTTCAAATTATCTTCATATTTCTCTTCCTATGAATGTCTTCTCCTGGGTGTACTCCAATTTTTTAGTGTTTCTCTTAGGCTATGGGCACCTTAATCTGGACAATCCTCTAACAGCCTTTAAAAAGAATAGATAATTCCATAGCCCCACAGTGGGATTTTCTGCCACTAAGTCTTCTGTGCAATAGAAAGGCCATGGGTCCTCTGAGAATCAGCCAACTAGTGGATATTCTGCTATTATAAGAAAATAAAACAGTGGCCCAGGAAAATCCACCAATATTTATTGACCCTGAGGACTCTAGTATCATTTGAGTCTGCTCTCAAGGAGAATATCCATCCATACCCCACACCCTTAAGAGTCAACTCCACAAATCAACCATAAGGCTAATTCCTAAAACATCTCCATCATCAACTATCTTACATGCCAGTCCCAATCCAGATGGCATTTGGCTTAACATTTTATTGGCTGAAAGAATGGAGATCTCAGAAATGACATTTGTCTGCCTTCTTCTTTATATACATTTGGACTGATTTCCAGTCCCCTAATTAAACCTATCTGTGACTGACAAAAGCTGATGACAAGCAGATCTGGGATGGAACTCAGTATTTTCAGTTTTCTCTTCACAAGGGTAGACATCCAGCCTAATTTCAGAGATCAGAAACTTGGTGAATGTAGGAGGCTATCATATAAAACAGGATGTAAGCAACATGGTTGGCTCTCAAAGGCATTATGCTAAATAAAACAGGTCAGACAAAGACAGCTAATATATGGTCACACTTAGTGGAATCTCCAAAAAGCCAAACTCATAGAAACAGATCAGATTTGAGGCTGCCACAGGCAGGAGCAGGGGAGACGGGGTGAAGATGCTGAAAAGGTACAAATGTTCAGTTTTGAGGAGAATAAGTACAGGGCGTGTCATGTATAACATGATGACTCTAGCTAACAATACGTTTTTGTATATTTCAAAGTTGTCCAGCGAGTAGACTTTAAAGGACGGCACTACAGGAAGTGGATGAGGTAATGGGTGTTAACTAGCTCAACCAAATATGGTCATGCTTTCACAGTACATACATATATTGAGTCCTTTTTGTATACCTTAAACTTATACAATGTCATAGTCGGTTCTATCCCAAGAAACCAAAAAACAAAACTGAAATAAATATAAGAAATTGAAAGAAAAGATATAAGCATGAAGCCAGCATCAGAAGAGGCCTATTAATAGAAGAAGGAGCCCAGGAAATGTGTTGACAGGAGTCATCCTCTACTCACTCTCCAGGGACTAAAATTCCTGAGGCAAATGCACAAACACATCCATGGTCAAATACTTCTACTTCTGCAGTGAACATCAACCACTCTTTCCTGGTCCCACAACACAGCATGGAGTGAAGCAGTGAGCTCTGAGTCCATAGACTCGGCTGTGAGGATTTAATTCTGCTTCTTATTGGCAAAGTGTGTCAGTCCCCTCTCTGAACTTCAGATAATGAAAACTATTGGGTGAGCTCCAAGTTATATAGGTTGTTGAAAATACTTTGTGCTACTATGAAATGTTATAGAAAGGCAAGGCGTTATTAATACCCAATTCCGCCTTATATAATTGTTTGTACATATGACCCTCTAGAATGTAAGTAAGTGCTAGACATCAGGAATTGCTGTCATCTCAGCCTTGTCCATATCTAGCATAGTACTTGTCATGTAGTAGGAGCTTGATAAATGGTTGCTGAATTGACTTCCATTGAATTGAATTACTAACCTACGTGGTCTTTGGGACAATTGTAGAATCTCATTTGACATCGTCACCATCACCGTGCTCGAAGCTGATATATAGAAGTGTGCAACAAATAGTGAGTGAATGAATGAATGCATTGAGAGGATCTGAGAAGAAGGTTCTCTTCTTTGGATGCACTTTAGAATCAGGTTGGTTCGAAAGTCCCCCAGTGTATTCTAATGTATAATACAATCAAGGTTGAGAACCAATGACTTTATACAGTAGGAAAACAAGGGGAAGTTCTACCCTTCCACTCCTTTTTCAAACTCTAACCACTGTATGTTTCAGATTCTTGCATGGAATCCAAAATAATAGTGTTGTTGTTACTGCCTTTTAGAAAACACTGTTAAGAAGTGGTTTCCTAGTTGATGGGCTGATGGAACCCCTTGGCAACTATCACCTTGGCAGACACTTGACCTTAGAATGGCTGAGCCATAAGGACAAGATCAACCACCAACACAAGGGCTCAGGACTTCTGCTTAACCCTGGGGTTCTAAGGGACTGCCCCCTTGTGGTCACTCTGCAATGATGGTTATAGCAGCTTCCTCAAAACAGGCTTATCTGAGACTGCTATAGGTTTTATTCTTTCACAAATTATATGCAAAGCCTAATGAAATATATTCTGATATTTCTGTGAAGTGAACTAAGGAAAAAAGGATTCTGGATTCTCCATGGTGAAGAGAATGCTTCAAATATCAACGCCAGGCATGATACAGAGGTTGTATGAGCAGGTGATTTATTTGTAACTATTGAATAACAAGTGACAGAGATCAAGAAAAGGCAGTATTCTCAGTAATAAACCAGGCTTCATTTCCAAGGTCTAAGTATTGGTTAGGTCAACCCATCCGTAAATTATTACTTCCATGAGAATAAAGTGGATGACCAGTAACATTCCCATTTCACAGTTTGAAAGACAGAGGTCCCAGAGATAAACTCTCTTTGTCAAAGGTGTATGGCAAACTGCTAGATGAACTCAAACTGGGAGATGACTGTTTAAATCAAAGTCTTAGAAAATGGCATTTTTTTTCTTATTCTAAAAAGTAAAATACAGGAACAAAAGTAAAATTTCACGACTGGATTTCTATGTGTGTGTGTAAGGGAAAATATACATATATACCCACATATTTTTTAAACTTCATAATGAGGACTAATTGGATGATAGAAAGTTTTATTTCATGAAAAAGTATACTGTGTGATACTGTTAAAGAAATACATTTTCTTCAAAGACACAAACTAATTCAATAAAGTATCTATATTTTCAAGTCTTGTCAAACCTGCTCTAATGAATAAATAAAACTCCCTGGTAAAGGAACCTGGAATCCAAATGTGAAATATAATTAAATACTTCGATACTTCACACCAGCTTGATTTTTAAAGAGGATTAAATGTACGAGAAGAGGAAAAAGCTGTCCTGGGGGCCATATAGACCTGGATTTGTGCATCATCATGAGCTCCAAGATCTAGCAGAATTTTCTTGACCTCCCTAAGCTTCAATTTCCTCACCTACAAGTAGGAATGGTATTGGCAACTTGCTAATAATTCTTATTGCTGTTAAGTGAAAAAAGAATGTATCCAGACAGAAGGCCTATGACAGGAAGCACCAAAATATTAATGAATGGATAATTGTTCTCCTTATGTACACTATGATTTTCTTAAAATGTTTGGGCTAACTGATAAAATTACTAATCAGTGGGTACAAACTAATTTGGTAAACCACTCTAGATGTCCAGAATTTTAAAAGGGTGCAGGAAACAAATCATTCACGTCATCAGGAAAAAATATGAAAAAGGTACTTCAGACACCTATTCCAAGAAGAGCTATGAAGTGCTGAATGGATTACTATAGTCATCATAGTGGGCTAAATTGCATATTTGGGTGCAGTTTTGGGAAGTAATTTATTGAGCAGCAGCTTTAGGAAGCAACCCTAAACTCAGCTACCAAAGAGCCTGTGATTTTTGACTCCCACCTGGCTGGGTCATGAGCCAGCTGGTGTCTAGAAAGTCCAATCTGGAAGGAATGGGCTGGGCTTTGATAGCCACATGCATTCAGAAATCACGGGTAAGGATGCAAGTTCAAAAGCTGAGAGACAAAGCTGATTTTGTCCCGAGACAAAATCTCCAGATCAGACACTGAACACTAGACATGGAAAATTTCTATTGAAACTAAGAAACCTTCCTAAGGGCTACCTATAAAATACTTGGTCTTGTACAAATGCCTGTATCCACTGTGTTTCTTCTTTTTTATTTTTCTCCAGCACTAGCAAATTGAAGGAAGCATGGTGTTTGTACAATGAGTGAACACACAATTATGATATGGGTAGTATCTATACTCACACATCACATGGGGATGGGGAGACTAGTGGTAGATGATCAAAGCCTTTAGCAATTATTACCCACTTTAAGAACAGAGTCTAGATGTAATGACTGAAAGCACTTAATGACTTAAAACACTTTAAAAGCTATTGGCACTAAAATCTGTATCAACTTATTGAAGAGGATAAGATATTACTCCACATATCAAGAAATGTCAAAGTCAGTAACACAAGAGATGCTCAGTTATGCTTTGTGTTTAAACTGGCAGGTTGGACACTTACCTATGAAGTGTGGTTTGAAGGGCATGGTATAACCACAGAGCCCCTTAACCTCCAGAATTCTATGGAACCTGACCTTTTTTTTTTTCCAATTTAAGAATCCTCTCCAGAAGGATTCCATTTAAAAGCAAATATATTTCCTTGGAAGAAGCTTATCTGACCTGGGTTACTTTATCATATAGAGAGAAAAAAACTTGAGGTAGAAAGAGGAGGAAAATGGGCAGAAAAGAAGGAAGAGAATTGGAGAGGCAGGCTCCCCATATCCTCCCATGTAACCTCTAGACTTGCACTGTCCAGTATGATAGCTTCTACTCACATGTGGCTATTTAAATTTAAATTCACCCAAGTTAAGCAGAATAAACAATTCAGCTCATTCATCACATTAGTCCTACTTCCAGTGCTCAATAGCCATGTGAGGCAAGTGGTTCATGCAGACAGAGAACATTTTCATCACTGTAGAAATTTCTATTGGACAGCACCACCCTACTGAGTGACTCTTACAGAGCAACCATATCGTAGGCTTCAGA
This sequence comes from Macrotus californicus, assembly GCA_007922815.1. Classification (NCBI taxonomy): domain Eukaryota; kingdom Metazoa; phylum Chordata; class Mammalia; order Chiroptera; family Phyllostomidae; genus Macrotus; species Macrotus californicus. The sequence continues at coordinate 2,482 of VMDR010011330.1, read as the reverse complement.
ATTAACAGGCTTAAAATAAGAGTTGAGCACAATGTACTAGAGAGTGAGTTATAGTATTGTGTAGCCTTTCCTAGCTCTGACACAAAGAACCAAGAAGCACCTATTTTGTTGCAAGCTAACCTACATAGGGAAAGGGAAGGATGGGTCACAGGGAAAAAGATTCAAGTATGAGAAGCCAAAGGTCTCTCCCTTAGCAACCCCGAATGAGAACAGTTCACCAGTGGGCACTAAATGGACAGGGACATTGAAAGGCAACTTGCTCTGTAGAGCTAATTGACTGACCGTGTGCTTTACTCTGTATGACGTTCTCACGGCACAGTGGGCTCAGCTCTCACGGGTTTCCTTGGACATCTTTATGATTTCCAGGATAGACAACCTCTTCATGTATTTTATAGATAGGGTGGATGCTACCTGACTGTAGAATTATATGAGAATCAAGATTTTGTCAGTTAAATTTAAAAAAAATGACAAAGTAATCTAAATTTGAATCCAAGCCTATGTGAGTTGGAAGTCCAGACTTTTAAATCATACCATGCTGCCTCCCTGATGAAGAAAACATATAAGGAAAGGATTATTTCAGCCAGAAATAAGAGCAAGGAAGCCCACTATGGTGGAACCCTCTCTATGGCCCTGGCAATGTTGGGGAACCCATAGCTTGATCATAGGCTCAGGACATTCACAGTGTCTCTGGATCTCAGAAGCCCCTTCTGGAATGTAGAGAGGTTGGAGCAAATGATCTCAGGCTCCTTTTAATTCTACATAATTGTTTCATACCCTAGATTTCTATGAAGTATCCAATGTGAAGTCTCTCCAAGTGAGGATTCCTTTGTTATCTAGTAAAAATGGTTTTATCGGCACATATTATTTTAATGCCAAGAAAGAACGTCATTGCACATTAGCTAACCACAAAATTGATAGATACTGGCTTAAAAATACTCACTAGCCAATTTCTCAAGTACATGTGAACACTTAAAGGATTTTTTAATTAAAAATAATTTCTTAAGTAGGACTCTTGTCAGTTTTTCTCACATTCATCACCTGAATAGTTTTTGGACATATGAGGGCTGTCTGGGAAAATCCAGCCATTGTTAATATAATGAGAACGGTTTGTGTGACATCAATGTAACCTGGCAGCCAAGGAGAGTGGACTGGAATGTGCATGTGTGAACAATGACGACTTCACTGTATGAGTCAGTGGGAGTGGTAGACGCCATTGAGTGAGCATGTGTACTGTGGCCGTCGCATTCAAAATGACTGAGCAAGTAGAACAACAATCTGCATCAGATTTTGCATTAAGCTTGAACATTCCTCTGCAGAAACTGTTCAGATGATTCAGAAGGCTTCCAGGGATGATGCAGTGAGTGCAGCACAAATAAAAGTGTGGCACAAACACTTCAAAGATGGTTGAGAATCTGTTGAAAGTGATCCACATTCTGGAAGGCCTGCAACAAGCAGAACACCTGAGAATGTTGAACGTGTAGGGGCTGCAATCAACTAAGATCAGCGACCGACAGTGCAAGAGCTGGAATCTGATCTGGGGATTCCAAACACTACTGTGTCTGAGACTTTGATGTAGGATCTTGGCATGAAATGTATTGTGGCAAAATTTGTCCTGCAGATTCTTTTACCAGAGCAGAAGGAACATCATGCTGCAGTTGCTGATGACGCTGGGAGGACTGTGTGAGGTCCCGAGGTCCCAAGGTCCCTACTTTGAAGGAGACTGAGGCCTCATTGTCCTATGTACAATGTTTCTTGTATCTTGTATCTTCTTCAATAAATGTCTCTATTTTTCATAGTATGTGGCTGGGTACTTTCTGGACAGACCTTGTATATGTCCTCTTCACAGGCATGTTAGTTTCTGCCCCTCCCCCAAGCTAAACATGTTTATGCTGGAAGCTGTTTTGTGAATCCCAAGAAAGCATTTGAAGAAAATTAAAAATCTCTGCCAAAAACTATAACCATCACCACGCTCGGTCATAAACTTTAATTGGGAAACTGATATTATGTATCTTTATTACATTTTGAAAGCATGAATAATATATGTAATCGTCCAAGGGCTGAGCTATCAGTGTTGCTTTATTATTCAAACATAAATGAAAGTATACTGCATTATCAATTAGTGCCCGGCTTCTTTGGAAGAGCAAGGATAAAATCTGTTAGACCTCAGCTGGTGATTTACGTTCTCAAATATCTTTATTCACAAGCCTAAAAAACAGGCTAGTAACAGTCCGCAAAGCAGTTGCCAAAACAGCTCTACTCTGGATTTATCATTAGTGCACCAAGAAAAACACCTATGAGGAATTTAATTAGCAAATGCCCTCAGCTTCCTTTGGCCCCCAAAAGAGTGGATTTTCCCTTAACTCAAAGTCCTCAAGAATGGGATTCAATGGAATCAGGGCAGACACAGGCACACATTCACAGATGCTGGGTAATTATGCAATAATGAAGCCACTTAGGGGGTTCCATAGGGTCTGCCTCAGTA
>VMDR010011329.1:0-28710 GCA_007922815.1 Macrotus californicus | reverse complement strand
GCAAAAAAATTATTGGAATTAATAAGTATGTTTATTGATGATTGGAGGGTTGATGAATATGAGATCAGTGAACAAAAATAAATTTCAGTTTTATATACTGGAAAAAAGGTAAAAAATAAAAATAGAATAAAAACTCTCTTATAATAGCATCAAAAACATCAAATACCTTGGAAGAAATTTCACCAAAAATGTCCAAAATGTCTTTATAGAAAAAAAAATTGAGTAAAGTTAAGAAAGGTCTAAATAAATGAAGAGATGTACAATGTTCATAGAATGAAAGGCTCTATTACAAAGAATATAAAGATATTCTCCAAACTGATCTACAGGCTAAATGGAATTCCAATCACATGACAACTTGACAAATTGATTCTAAAATTTTACTTGAACCTGCAAAGTACCAAAAACAGTCAAGACTCTCTCGAAGAACAGCACACTGGGAGCCCCCAGTTTACTGGACAGGAAGACGTGCTAGAGCGCCATCAAGCAGTGTCCAGCGGGGACTGGACTAGCGCAGCAATTGTGCGGGGCGACAGACCAACAGGGCTCTCAGAAATGGACTCGTGCGTATGAATGTCTGTCTTACGCGCTGGTTCTCCTCACTCGCCCGTCCACACCAGTCACTGCTGTATGCTCTAAAAGGCTATCCTCTACAGATTTCCTGAGACTTAGCCACCTGACCGAGTGTGGGAGGAAATAGTGACAGGTGCATGGACACACACCCACGCACAGCAAATGAAAGATAATTCATAAAATTAATTACACATAAATACACATATAACACACACATATAAGAAAGGGAGAGGGAAAGATAAAAGTAGAGAATGGGGCTCAGTAGTGCTGAGGGGTTAAATAAAATGTCAGGGGGAGGCTTCCCAAGAACGTGCCTTTTGAGCAAGGGCCTGGAGCAATGAGGTGCGGCAGCTACTGCTGCAGACCATTCACTGGGGACCAGTCCACGCAGGCCAAGGGGCAAGTGCAGGTGCCTGAGATGGGAGTGAGCCGTTCTATCTGAGAAAGGGAGGAGACAGTGGAAAAGGAAGAGCATAAAAATGAGGCGAGAGACCAAGAAATGCAGCTTATCGAGAGGATTTTGGCTTATGCTCTGAGCAGGAACGGAAGCCATTAAAGAACTGAAATAGAAAAGTACCACAAAGTGACTTTATTTTAATAGGATCAGTCGGGCTGTTGTGTTGGGAACAGTCTGAGGGGACAGGGCAGAAGCAGAGCCATCAGTTAGGAGACTGCTGCAATGAACCCGGGGAGAGGTGATGGGACTTGGCCCAGAGAAAGCAGGAGAGAGAGTGAGAAGTCATCGAATTTTGAAGATAAAACAGGATTTTCTAATGCCTTAAATGACAGAAAGAGAGGAGTAAAGGATGACTCAGTATTTTTGGCCTGAGTTAATGGAAAGGTGGAATTGCCACTAACCCTCCTTTCTAAATAGAAAAGGAACAAGGCATCGGGCTATGTGAGAGATCAGGAACTCAGCTCTGCCTACATTACGTGAGATCCAAATGGGGAAGTCAGGCCACCAATGAGTACAAAGATCAGCGGAAAGAGCCGGGCTAGAGATAGAAACACCCACTCCTGGGGGCAGAGAGGCAATGCAATCACAGGGCACTACAGGGTTCAGCTATAACTAAGTTTACTTAATACTGATATGGACATGAATCATTATCTCCACAAATTTATGACATAACTGCCCTGAGAAGATGGGAGAGGGAAGTGTGTGTAGCTGAACTTGGGAGTTAAATCCTCATCTTCCGTAATAAAATTCAGTAAAAATCTAAACTAAAAATAAATAGAATAAAGCATTTAAAAAATATATGGAGGTTTCTTTGGATATGTACCCAGAATCAGAATAGCTAGGTCATAAGGCAGTTTCATTTTTAATTTTTTTAAAAAGATTTTATCTATTTATTTTTAGAGAGAGGGGAAGGGAGGGAGAAAGAGAGAGAGAGAAAGAGAAACAATGGGTGGCCTCTTGCACACCCTGACAGGGGACCTGGCCTGCAACCCAGACATGTGCCCTGCCTGGGAATTGAACTGGTGACCTTTCAGTTTGTGGAACAACACCCGACCCACTGAGTCACACCAGTCAGGGCTCATTTTTATTTCTTTGAGGAACCTCCATACTATTTTCCATAGTGGCTACACCCATCTGCATTCCCACCAACAGTGCACGAGTTTAAAAGAAACAGTTAAAGCAGTTGAGGGTATTTGCTTCTGATGGGTGGGACCTGAAGTTGGGAGTATGAACAGGAAGATGACTTAATTGGTATTTTAAGGCCCAGAAGTCTGGACATACACTGCAACTAATTGAAGCTGAGTTCAAGTCTTAGCTCCTCACTTACTATTATGCAAACTTAGATAAGCTACATAATTTCTCGGTTTTTCTGTTTTCTATTCTGTTTCCTCACTTGGAAACTGGAAGTAATATCTAAAGCACAGGGTTATTAAAAAGATTGAGTGAGAAAACATACATAAGCTGTCACTAAGGAATACGCGGTAACTGTTATTACGAATGCATTTGGTTATGTTTCTCAGCCTCACTGGTCTGTGTACTCTTCAAGACCAAGTCCCACTTACCCTCCTTTCCCAGGCTGATACTCAGGTGTAGCTCAGTCAATAATATTCTTTGAGTTAATGAACTGAGGCACAAATGAAGAGCGGGTGCAAGGGTCCTTGGACATAAGCTGCAGCCTCAGTAACTCAGCTTCCTGGGGACTTTGGGTCAAGTTTCCAGGGAGATGCCACACAGTGGGACATCTGGTCACTACCACCTCCGATCTCCTGACTCGCTGAGAAACGCCGTTATTACGAAGTCTCTTTCAAAAACAAAACCCTGTGAGATACGGCATCAAGAAACCGTTATTTCACAAGTGGCGAGGGAAGCTTGGCTGCAACCTTTCTATCAAGTGTGACTGATCCTCACCTGCAACAGTCACACCAACGGCCCAAACATGGCCTACCTGTAACGTGGAAGCTGTTAATGATTTTATCATTCTGTTTTCTCAGAAACTCCAACTGTCTTCCTGATACTTGCCCCAGACATGACAAAATTGGCAAAAATACCCCAGAGAGCCACAGAGCCTAGCAGTAATTAGCATGCTCTGTTAATGTAACTGTTGCTTGCACTTTATTTATAGGAATTAACATGATTAATTGCATTGGAAGCGTGCCTGGTGGATGACACTTTCTGAGCTGGTGCTGGGGCACAAGTGAACCCAGCAGCCCCCACGGGGTGTTGGGAGGGGCTGCCATCAGCCCACAACTTTTCCCTTTCTGAAATGCTCCCTCAGATGATTCCAGGTCTAATTCCATAGGACTGGCCCTACATGAGAATGTATTTATGTTGACTAATGATTATGTTCAGTTGGGAATGGACAGGAGAGTAACATCACACATGTGCAAAGCACTTTGTGGTTGACCAGAAACATTCACATCACTATCATATCTGATTTTATCCAGTTCCCCGGTTTAAAACGCCACTTACATATGGATGACGCCATCATCTACATTTCCTTCCCAGTCTCTTCCCTGCGTTACAGACTCATACACCCAAGTTGTCTAACAGGCATCTCAATCTTAATATTTCAAAAGTGGAGCTGATTCCGTTCCCTAACCCCATCCTTCCTAACCACATCTTCTTCATCTGTTTGATGAAAACATCCTGCCAAAGGCTGAAGCTCAAAATCTGGTAGTTATCATAGCTATATTCCTCCTCGTCTCTCACCCACCCACATCTGCAAGTCATGTTACTTCTCTCTCCAGAAATATCTAGAGTCTGTCCAATTTTTTTCTTCTCTGTAGCGCTACCCAGTTCCAGATGCCATCACCTCCCTCACATGAACTACGGCAGAACAGTTAAGGCAAGAGGAGAAGTGAGCCCATGAGGCAAGACAGCTGCTGTGATATGCTCATTACACGTAATTCTGTGTGGGTCACAGCTGCTCAAGATAGAAGGAAGCCTCTGCTGATTGCTTACGTGTCCTCATGCTGCCCTGCCACACGACTCTGAGTGGGGGATTCCCAGCCTGGTCTGGTGTGCTGGTATATACTCTGGGAAAGCTTCAGAAAAGGACTGGTTCCACCCGTGGAGAGGCCATGGCAGTCCTCTAACGCCCCACGTGATTGGGGCTTTCCCTCAAACACTTCTAGAGCATGACACAGTGGCTGGAGCGTGCCTATGCCATCCCCACCACTGAGGAAGCCAGCTATCCTAGAGCTGCGATGGCAGGTAGGATTGCTAAAACTAGTAACACAAAGAAGAACTGAATGGTAAGAAGAATGATATGCCCCATGGAGGACTCACTAGGTGCTCAGCTTTTCTCAGCACCAGAAGGTGAAGGGAAAGTTTGGAGACAGGTCCCATAGGAACGGACCATCTGGGATGACAGGCAGAGCTTCACTGCAGGCCGTGGGTGGGGCCCTGACTGTCAGAGAGGGAGCCATAGGCCCAGAGGAAAGAGTAGAGGCCTTTTCCTGGGAAACTATGCTCAATGCTCACCTCAGCTATGCTATCAGCATTGATGATTTTAAAAGTATGGTTTTAGAGACCCTAAAAAACCAATCATTGAGTCTTCATGGCTTCATTACGAACAGGCAATACTAGACTAACAACTTCCCTTTTTGATCTGGGCTACGTGACACACATGAGGGCACTTTGGGGGGCACAGGAAGTGTGGGCCTCGGCATGGCACTGGGGGAGCTCTCTCCTGACCACTTTGTTGAGGATCTGGAAAACTGGGACTGAATGATGATAAAACAAGGCGAATTCTTATCTAGTTCGACAATCATAACTAAAGGATAGTTGGGCATTATCCAGTTCTGTAATTTTATCAATAATTTAGAAGAAGACATAAAATTTGGGCACAACAAAAGAGGCATAATAAGTACACTGGAGTCCAGAATCAAGATCCGTAGAACATCCTGACAGGAAGGTGACGTGGATAAAGCCTAACAATGTAAATCTATCGAGATAAATTATTTGAGGGCCTAAAACGTCAACGATGCAACCTCTTAAGTAGATGCAATCTAATGCATGTGAAAAAAATAAAAGGCTTTATGGTTTCATCTTATTTTGAGTAAAAATGTGATATAGCTACCAGAAACTAATTTTGCTTTAAGCTGCATCAACAGAGGTATAATCTAGAGAGGGAGGGTGTACAGCAGCCAGGACGCATTAATCCTACCCTGGGCATCTCCCTTTTGGAGACGTGTGATCAGCTGGAAGATGTTGAGAAGGACAACCACCATGGGAGAGGGGCAGGATTAATGAGGAGCAGTGAAGAGCTATTAAGGTTTATGGAAAAGATTGAAGAAAGACAAATTTCTTGTCAGCACATATTTGAAGTAGTGCAGCACAGAAGGGGCTAAACTTGTTCTTAACAATACAGAGAGATCTGATCAGACCACTAGGAGCGGGTAGGGAGGGGCTGTAGGAGGAGGCTGCCCCAGGCAATGGTAAACAGTCTAGGGTGGGATTGGCTGAGAAGCTGAACGCCTCCGCCTCCGGAGCACATGGAATTTTGCATGGGAGGATTTCAAATAAAAGAAGCATTCTCAGGCTCTTGGAGGGGTGATAGCTCTCTGTGGCTCTTCTTCCTCTTCTTCCTTGGGGATGCCCGGATGATCGTGCCTGGATGTTCGTGCTGCAGCTGCCTGCATTTCCCAGAGGACAGTATTTTGGGTGGGATGGACCTCTCTGGGTGCAGCCTAGGATCAGGCTGGCCTGGCAGAGGGTGGCAGGGTTATTCTTTGGGTTTCCTAGAGGGGATAAGCTCTGAGGCAGAAGCCTGCCATTCTTCCAAAATTGTGCAGCTTTTGTATCTTAAGTTGTTTTAATTTATAAACTAACCTTATAGAAATAAGATAATTAAGACTAACAGGGGAAAATGCTAGGAGAACTCAGGTGTTAACGAGTTTAGCCTTAATTGACAGTCTTAAGTGACTAATGCCTGTGGAAAGCTGTTACTCCAAAATTGTGAAGCTTTTGAATAAAGACTCCTTTCCTTTCATCACCAAACCTTTGCCTCTGGAATTTTGCCTAGAGGGTGGCAGTGGGCAGCAGGACCCCAGCTGTTGTTCCGTAATATTAATGGTTCCAAGGATTAGACCTAGAAGTTAGGAAAGTTCCTTGGCCAAAGGAATAGGGAAACTGAGACAGATAGCTGAACAAACGGGCTGAGTGATTTATAGCCAGATACAGAAGGTCACCTCCCCAGAGATAACATTTCGGGTTTAGTTGTATTTTAGCTCCAAGCCCAGAAAAAGCAGCAAAACCAGGTGGGCGAAACCAGGACCAGCTGCAGTGACTAATGAGCCCTTGCACTGGCACTGACCAATCAGAGGAGGCCATGACCCTGAAAGAGTACACCTGGGGAACTGATGAATATCCTGCCAAAACCCTCCCAAGACCTCCTCTCTTGACAATGGACCCAGCGTTCCCTCTGGGGAGAAGCCTGCGCTATTCCCTTCCCCCCTTCTTTCCTCACTTCTTCTCCCATAGGCACCCATGTCCTAAACTCTAAGGGACCTTGAGTCTTGCAACCAGGGGAGAAATGAGCAGTGGCAGCTTGTCCCAGGCTAACCCCTTGAACCCGTTTCCAAGGTACCTTTTCTCTGACTTCTCGTGGGCTAAGGCAGCCCAGCCTGGGCTCTCTTGTTGCTCTTCCATGCTGAGCCCTCCCTTGTTTCACTGTCCCTAGCTTTAATAAATGTACCCTCCCAGTCACCTAGACTCATGTTGTGAAATCTTTCCTACATGAAGTCAAGAACCCACACACTAAAGTACAGCCCTAGGCAAACTGGCTCAGGCCCAGGCCCTCTGTCTTGTAACAGAAGATTTAGAATAATCTTCTTGAACTTTCAGCTAAGATGGAGGCGTAGATACAAAGACACTTTGTCTCCTCGCACAACCAAAAAAGGACAACAACAAATTTAAAAACAAAAAATAACCAGAACTGCCAGAAAGTCAAACTGTATGGAAGTCTGACAACCAAGGAGTTAAAGAAGAAACATTCATTCAGACTGGTAGGAGGCGCAGAGATGGGCTGGTGGAGCAGGCAGTCCCACATTTGCGTGTGGATAAGCTGGGAGAACAATTGGGGAGAGAGACAGACCATGCAACCCAGGGTTCCAGGGCAGGAAAAGAAAGCCTCAAAATCTCTGGCTGTAAGAACCTGTGAGGGTTGCAGTGGGAGAAACTCCCAGCTTTACAGGAGAGTTCACTGGAGAGACCCACAGGGTCCTAGAAAGTACACAAACCCACCCACCTGGGAATCAGCACCAGAAGGGCCCAATTTGCTTGTGGGTAGCAGAGGAAGTGACTGAAAGCTGGCTGAGAGAGCTGAGCAAGCAGCACTGTTCCCTCTCTGATCCCTCCCCCACATACAGTGCCACAATGCAGCGAAATCTGGCAAAGGAAATAGATTTCTAGGAAGTCCAGGAAGCTCAGAGAGTCCCAAAGAAGTTGGACTCAAGGAAGCACACACCAAGGTACATCATAATTACATTAGCCAAGATTAAAGATAGAGTCTTAAACGCAGCAAGAGAAAAGGAGACAGTTAACCTACAAAGGAGTTCCCATGAGACTATCACTATCAGCTGATTTCTCAAAAGAAACCCTGTAGGCAAGAAGGGTCTGGAGAGAAGTATTCCAAGTCATGAAAGGCAAGGACCTACATCTGAGAGTAATCTATGCAGCAAAGCTATCATTTAGAATGGAAGGGCAGATAAAGTGCTTCCCAGGCAAGGTAAAACTAAAGGAGTTCATCATCACCAAGCCCTTATTATATGAAATGTTAAAGGGACTTATCTAAGAAAAAGAAGATGATCAAAAATATGAACAGTAAAATGACAAGAAACTCATAACTATCAACAACTGAACCTAAAAAAACAAAAACAAACTAAGCAAACAACTGGAACAAGAACAGAATCACAGAAATAGAGATCACATGGAGGGTTATCAGCTGGGGAGGGGGAGAAAAGGGGAAAAGGTACAGGGAGTAAGTAGCTTAAATGGTAGGTACAAAATAGACAGGGGGAGGTTAAGAATGGAGAAGCCAAGGAACTTATATGTACGACCCCTGGACATGAACTAATGGAGGGGGGAGGGGGTGTAGGGAACCCATCCTCGTGGAATGCTAAATGTAGTCCAGCTCTGTTCTGAAAGCAGACAGGTACGTGTTTAGCACACAGGAAGCAAACCCACAGACATTTTACCTAGGCCGCCTGAGACTTGCTCTTGCTAAAAACTCCCTCACCCTGAATTGAGGCAGCAAACGTTTACTGTGATCTGCACTAAACCTCCCAAGGATGGAATGTAACCAGTTCAACCACTTTTCCCCTTTACATTTGCAAATGTCCTTTCTCTTTGAAGTGATTAGCAAGTGATCTTTCCTTTGTTATCTATAAAAAGAAACCACCTGAAGGGAACCTGTGCATAGTAAATGAGGGTCATCCTTGATGTAATGTACCTAGAACATTAATAAAAGCCTGTGTAGGCAGGGGTCGGGGCCCTCTCTCTCACTGAGAGAGTGGCCGTGCCGTCCCTTTTTCTCCACCGGATTTCTGTAGTCCGTGTGGATTTGGTCGTCGTTCATTGCAGCCATAACACAAACATCCACAACACACGGAGTCCAAGTGGTGGGGAAGAATGCCGGTGGGAAGGGGGTGCAAGGCAGAGGGGAGGAAATAGCATAATCAATAAAATATACTTTAAAAATATAATAATATTCTTTATCAACCCCAAACCATAGTCTGCCTCTGAAGGTGATAAGTTTCAGGTCTGTTTGGCAGGCTTCTCTTCTTTAGAGAAGAATCAAGTATCAAGGAAGGGGTTGAACAAATGTATAAAGCTTGTCCCAGCTCTGATATCCTGCAATTTCCTGATCTCAGATATTAATAAAATTTTGGAGCAAGACAATTGTGTTATCAGAAGTGTGATTAAGGAGACTGGATTTGGTGGACTGTGCAATTGTATTTCAAGGGAAGATGGGAGGTCAGACAATGAGGGCTATTGACATAATGCTTAATTCAGCCTCCTAGGGCAATGTATACTTTAAAAGGGGACATAGGAGAAAGGTGCATTCCAAGCCTTGGTGCACTTCCCATAGAAATTTTGAGTACTGAAGACTCCCTGGACCTTCGTAGTCTTTCCTAATACATAAACTGAGATTCACACATGACTTTTGTAATGCTCCTATTTTCCCTATGTCTAGAAAAAGAGTGTTCTAGTGAAAACAAAGTAGATCATGTAAGTTAAAGGGCTACAGAAGAGGCTTTAATATTTAATTTGAAGGTAAATAATCTTCTGAAAAGACTTTTTATAGATCTATCAATTCTTAATAGAGAGAAAAACAGAAGTTATTGGAAATAAAAATGTGTTCTTATTTAAAGCACAAATATTGTTTGGGAATATCAGCATCCTTAGAACCTTGGGCATCGTCTGTTGGCTCTGGCTGCTACGTGTCCCATCCAAAGAAAAGAAAACATTAAGGTGAGCTGGAAATAACTGGGATTCACCCTGCATCCTAAGCATCATTGCCATCCTGAAAATTTCCATCGAAACTAAGAGTTCACACAGTTTATAGGAGATGGGAGGATGAAATACTTTAATAAAGATGTCTTCTAAAGAGAAGCATGGCAGTAAGTGAATTAAATAACGTGCTCAGTGGTATGAACAATCACAAAGAAAAGCACATTATTTTTATTCGACCATGGATGGAGATCTGCTCCAAAGATAATCACAGGACACAGGGTGTTTTTATTTTTTTTTAAGATTTTATTTATTTATTTTTAGAGAGGGGAAGGGAGAAAGAGAGAGAGAGAAATGTCAATGTATGGTTGCATCACGAGCACCCCCTACTGGGGACCTGACCTGCAACCCAGGCAGGTGCCCTGACTGGGACTCAAACCAGGGACACTTTGGTTGCAGGCCGGCGCTCAATCCGCTGAGCCACACCAGCCAGGGCGGACACAGGGTGTTTTCAACCTTTTATTGGGGGCAAACACTAGGAATCCCACCTCTCTTCCGTCCCCACCAACTGCTCTTCCATCCCTGTTATTGACTCTTAGAGCTTAGTAGTACATGAATCACCACGTCGTTTCATTCAACCTCCAAAATGCATCTTGATTACAACTGCCCTCTCCATGCCCTTTGCATCAGTTCCCGAAAGACTATCGGGAGCCATTCCACCTCTTCTAATCCATGCTCCATACAAACACGGATCTGATTGCCTCAGTCCTTGCTTAAACCCTTCCATAGATCTCGGGTGCTCTTAGGTTAAAACGTGAACCTCTTAGTATACCCTGTAAGAGATGACTTCTCCCACTGCTATTCTCCTAACTTGTCTTTTTATGTCTCTAACGCGTCTAATTCCCCAATCAGTCGGAACTATTTTTAACTCCCTCCGCATGCCTAACCCTTCTAATCCTTTCTGCGCTGTTTCTTCTTCCTGAATGACTCTGCTCACTTCATTGCTGGCAAAACGTCCTTTTGTGTCTTTGAAGACCCAGCTTGCAAGTTATTCTCTCCGTGCAGCCTCCAGGTCTGCCCACGCCTGTGCTCTCTGCTCTGGCAATCCTGTGTCCATACTTCTATTACCAAATGAAATTAGAGATATTTGTGTTAGACTGTGAGATGCCGAAGGCAGGAGCTGTATCTTTCTCCTTTTGGAACATTTTTTTCAGGGCCCGGCCATTTGTAAATTACAGAGGAGAACCTTGGGTCAGAGAGGTTGAGAAACCTGCTGAAGGTCACATAGCTAATCAGCGCTAGAGCCAGGCTTCGACCAGACTGATTGCAAAGCCTGCAGCAATGCCAAGTGGGACGCCCTAGCATAGCCCAAGGGGATCTTAGGTGATGGTTAGGGGAAAGTGCCCAAACGTTTCCTTTTTGTGTATGGTAGAGACTTGAGGAAGCCTGGAGGAGCTGAACTGGGAACTACAAATCTCCAGACCCTTCCCTTTACCACGCAATATCTCCACCTTCAGGGCTGACCTTACAGCTTCTATCTGCTCAAATTGCTTTTGCCTTTGCAGTTAGTGGGGAAAAGAGGAAAAGAAAGAGAAACTAACTTGACTAAATCCTATTTAAGAACTAGGGCAAATGGGGCTTTAGCAAAAGAAGATCTGCCTTTCCTTCAGCACCAACTTCAGACCATTTCCTTCTGTGTTCACTAAAATTTCCTAATGCTCTTTAGGGAAATAAGATATTATGTTACAATGCAGGGCAGTGTAAATGTCATAAGGGGCACCTCAGATGCACTTCCAGTAAAGACAATAATAATAGTCTACCTCTTTTTCTTTCTCTCTCTCAAAAATTAAAATAAACTAGTATATGTAAAGCATTCAGCATCGTATCTGAAATATATGTGTTAACCCATGACCAGTGCTGCTCCCACACCTTTTAAGAGAGCAGTGCCTGGCACAGGGTCGGTCCATAATTATTAAGTGTGATGCATCAGTGAATGAACAGCAGTAGTCTCTATAGCAGAGTGTCAAACTCATTGTCACCAGGGGCCACATCAGCCTCGCGGTTGCCTTCAAAGGGCCGAATGTAATTTTAGGACTGTGTAAATGTATCTGCTCCTCAACAGTTAAGTGAGAGCTCGGCGCTGCCGCTGGTGATGGGCCAGATAAAACAAGGTGGAGGGCCGGATTTGGCCTGCGGGCCTTGTGTTTGCCGCCTGCGCCCTATGGAAGGGAAAGACCAATAGATCAGGCAGCGCACCAAGCAAGGATTCCTCTCCACCAGCTCGACCCACACTTGAAGACACTCTCACTTCCTGATCTATACGCCGGATAAAGGAGACAAACAGGTACTATAAAGCTTCCTAGGCCACGGGCAGAATTATACAAGAAAGAAAACAAATGAGATGTACTTTTTAAATGATATGCCCTGGGACCTAGAGACAGTTATCAGATACCATCGGAGAGGCTGAACAACTTGCCTGTGGTCATAAAGTGCACCAGTGCCAAAATGGGTTTGGAAAAATTGAAATGGACTCACAGATACGAAGAACAGACTGATGGCTGCCAGAGGGGAGAGGGCTCTGGGGGACGGGGTGAAAGAGGTGAAGGGATTGAGAAGCACAAATCGGCAGTTACAGAACAGCCGTGGGGATGTGAAGTTCAGCACAGAGAACACAGTCAATAATGTAATAAGCATGCACGGTGCCAGGTGGGTGCCAGAAATATCAGGGGGAACACTTTGTAAAGTAACTGATTTTGTGACTGCTGTGCTGTACACCTAAAACTAATATAAAATAATATTTAAAAAGATAGGTTTGAGCCCTGGCTGGTGTGGCTCAGTGGATTGAGCACCAGCCTGCGAACCAAAGGGTCACTCACTGGTTCAATTCCCAGTCAGGGCACAAGCCTGGGTGGCAGGCCAGGTCCCCAGTAGGGGGCGCATTGAGAGGCAACCACACATTGATGTTTCCCTCCCTCTTTTTCTCCCTCTCTTCCCCTCTGTCTAAAAATAAAATAAATAAAATCTAAGAAAAAAAACAGGTTTCAAGATACTTTCCATCTCTGTGTGCTGTCTCTGACCCTATGTCTCCATTCAAAGGAAGGGATTTTTAGAATGTGTCAATCAAACTTATTAGAATCTTGGGTCAGAGAGGTTAGAATTCTAGAACAAACTTCCCTCTCCCACTCCCAGGACTCAGAGAGGGTCTTCAGTTTCCTCTGTCCAACGGTCCAGTTGAGACTCACAGGCATTTATTTCTAGGAAGAGTAAGTCAACTGCCTCAGTCTCAAATCCTCTGGGTAATGCCAAGGTCATTCTGCATGTTGGGATGGTTTGGGTGACAAACCTGGGCACTAAGGTTGTCCCGACCATCTGAGGAATTCCCTGACTCCCCGCAGTCACAGCTTGGTCTATGTCACGTCGGGATTCTCTCTTCTCCCCATGAAGGCACAGTTCTCGCTCACCCAGGACAAGAGTGGAGGCAGCCATGTAGGAGGCAGAGGGGAACCTGGGTACATCTCAGAAAAAGTCTTCGCTTTAAATGCATTCATTCACTTGTTCAACAAGTGCCAGGCACTATACTAAGTGCTGAGAATAAAAGGGAGAAAAAAGGATAAGAATCCTTGCAGTAATGGAGTTGCCGTTGTAGTTAACATTCTAGAGCTCAGACAACAAAGTAAATAAGTAAACTATGTTGTATGTTAACTGGTGCAAGGTGTCACCCAAACAATTACAGAGAGAAAGGAGGCGGTGGGGGGAAACGCCATTTTAAGATGGATGGTCAGGGAAGACCTCGAAGATGATAGCACGTAAAAGAAGGCCCAACGGGAGCGAGGAAGCCAGGCACTAGGAGGAGTGGCTCGGGCAGAGAGCGTGCCCTGAGGCAGGAGTGTGTCTGAGCATCCAAAAGGAGGCTCCAGTGTCCTTGGCTGGGAGAAAATGTTTGGAAGAGCCGTGGGGGGGGATGTCACAGATAATGGGGGGAAGTGCCCGAATCCTGGAAGACTTCAGCTTTTATTCTGATGAAAGAGAGTCATCAGAGGATTTGGGACAGAGCAGTGACAAGAACCAACCAAAAAGATAAAGGGATCACACACTGGCTTTAGTGTGGAGAACAGACTAAAGGCTGGGGAGGCACAACAGGATCAGGAAAACCGATGAGGGGACCATCGCAATAAACTTGCAACCTATGCTAATCAAGCTTTGACTATTTTTTGCTAATTTCTTAAGATTGGATTTTTACAAGGTCTCCTTAATCACGAAGAAGCATTTTAATTGGTCACTGCATTAACCATTGCTCCCACTGCAGACATGTTTCTGCCAGTCACCTGGTCAGATCCTGTAGTGCATGGTAGGGTGCTCCTTGTGTTTAGGAAGATTTACGATAGGGACCTAACTGAAGATTCTCCCCAGGAACGGTAGGATATCAGAGCAAAACCTCTAGGGCAATCTAGAAGAATGTAAAAAGAATGTTGGAAATGTTCATCAGGAAGCCCTTCCCCCACACCAAGGGCCCTGACCACACCCACTGCAGGTATCTCTTCCCACGGTCTCTAACAGAGGAGTGAATGCTTCCCCAGACTCCAGGTGTTTCCGCGCAACTGCCACTCTTGTAAGTAAAAAATGGGGGCCTATCAGCAATTTCACAGAGTTTAACCTATTTCATGGCTCAGCGTCAGTGTGAGCCGATTTTGCTGCTGGCCTAGATGTCCTCATTAAGTGCCTTCTGACTTCGTACATGAGAACTCATTCCAAGGTAAAATGCAAACCTCAACAACTCAGGGCAGCCGAGGATGCTGACAACACGTACACCTGCAGCAGTGGGACCCAGAGCAGGTGAGCAGGGCGCTTGGGAACCTCTGGAGCTCAGCACTGGGCCGTAACAACACAGGAAGAGGACGTGAGAGGTGAAGGCAATCACTCAAGGGTAGAACCAATACAGGCATGGGAACGAAAAAGTGGCACAGGTAATTGATTTATTTAAAAATGTATTCCAGAGGAAAAAATAATAATAACTCTCATACCAACTTTAGTATAATCCTGAAACCAAGAGCAGATAAAGATGTACAAAAGAGGCAATCACCTCCACAAAAACAACAAGAAAGCAAGCAAAACTATAGGCCAATTCTTACACGAATATAGTCGAAAAAGCCTACAAAATATATTAGCAAACAAAATCTATCAGTTTTACTAATATACTTTGACCAAATAGGATTTATCCCAAGAGACATGGATGTTTCCAAATTAGTAAATCACACTAGTGGATTAAAGAAGAAAAATCCTGCAAACATCTCAACGGAAAAGATATTAGATAAAATTCAACATCCATTCCTAGTAAAACAACAAGGTAACACTAAGATCATTATCTTTAAATTCAAGATCAGGACAAGAATCCTTACTATCGCTCCTGTTATTTGGCAGTTTGTGAAGTTCTAGCCAACACACACACACAAAAGAAAAATGTATAAAACGTAAAATTATAACAAAAAAGGAGCAAATATATCATTCTGCACAGAAGGTATCATTGTTTGTGACCAAGTGAATAACCACTGGAACTAATGAACCAAGCAGCTAGTTATAAGTATGTAAAAACAAAGAAGTCCTACAAATCATAGATCAAAAGATAACCCAATAAAAATGGACAAAAAGCTAAAACATCAATTTTATAAAAGAAGGTATATGAGAAGCAAGAAAAGGTGCTAACGTCAGTAATCATAAAGGAAAGCCCACAGGAGAGTGCCACCACCAGAATGGCTAAAATAGAAGGGTGATAACATGGCCTGGCAGGGGTACTCGGCAACTGGATGGCAAATGCCCTGCTGGTTGAAATGTAAAATAGTGCAACCACTTTGAAAAGCTATTTTATTTCCTGTAAACATATATCTATCCCGTACCCAAGGAATTTTACCCCTAGGTATTTGTCCAAGAGAAATAGAAAACATATGTCCACTCATAGACTTGTATAAGAATGTTCCTAACAGCTGTATTCATATCAGCTGAAAACAAAACCCTAAACTAGAAATAACCCATATGTCCAAAGGCAGGAGAATGGCTAAACAAATCCTGGTGTATCCATACAGTGTAATATTACTCAGTAAAGAAAGGAACAAACTACTAATAGATGCTATATCATGGATAAATATCAACAAATTTTGTTGAGCAGAAGAATTTCCCCCCACACAAAAGGATGAAGTGTAAGAACAGGAAGTCACGGTAAGAGGCGTCAGAAATCGTGGGCTGTTGGGGCAGGAGCAGAGGGACTGACCAGGACAGGGCAGGAGGCAACCCGCTGGGGTGATGGAAATGAAATGCTCTACACCTGTCCTTAGATGGTGGTGACATGTGTGGACACAAATGTCAAGGCTGAGACATGCGTTTCATCAAATGTAAGTTATCTCAATGTAAAAACAGTCTTTTCTCTATATACCGGAGAATAAAACATTTTAAAAATGAAAAATATCCCATTCTCAAAGGCAGCAAAAATACAAAGGACACAAGAAAAATCTTAAAAGGAAATGTTATGAATCCATATAAATAAATTTTATAAAATGTTAGTAAATGACTTTGTTTTTAAAAAAATGGAATTGTGAAGTGGAAATACATTATGTTCCCAGATGGGAATATTTAATATTGTAAAGATACTCATTCACAGCAAAGTTGTATTAAATATAAGTAAATCCCAGAATAATGTCACAATTCATTTTTAAATATCTTTCCTAAATGATATAAAGGTTTTACTTGCAAGCTTAAATGGATGAAACAACCAATCTTTTTATCATTTATAAAAATAAGATGGGGAATCTGTCTTACTTGATAGTAAAATGTATTATTAAAAGGCTGTAATTATAATATCAGCATACGGCTACCAGAAAAGTGAGGAAAAATAGAACAAAAAAACCTCATTGAGTACAAAAATAGACCGAAGCATACAGACGGTCCCCTACTTTGGTCGGTAATTATCTCATAAAAACATACAGAATACAAATGTATAAAACTGAAAAACACACTTAGAGATTAGAAAGGGGTTTCTATTCTCTAAGAACTAAGAATTCTATTAAAACTCTAATCACACAAGTTTTAACAATACGTTCCCAACATTTTCTTTCCTTCACAATAGATCCTAGAATTAACAGGCTAAGTGTAATAGCACATCTGTTTGAGGGGAACAGTGAACTGCTTTCAAATTCTAATTATTTCCATACTTATCCCAATCTCATTGCTTTTTTAATGCTTATTCTTTATGCCTCGCAGAGCACCTTCCGAGTTCCCACCTTCTGTGTGTGCCTGTGTGTGTCTGAGTGGGGTGCAGGTTGGATTCTTAAATTGCCTTGCTGAGGCACAGTTTATATCCCATATGATTCACCTGCTTAAAGTGTAAAACTCAATGACTTTTAGTGCATTTACTGAATTTTACAATCATCATCCCCGTCTAATTTCAGAACATTGCCATCACCCTAAAAGGGACCCTCGTGTCTGCTTCCAGTCACTCCCCATTCCCACCGCTAGTCCCACACAGCCCCTAATCTGCTTTGCATCTGCAGACGCTCCTTTTCTAGACATTCCACACTAACGAACTCATGCATTGTGTTCTATTGTGTCTGGCTTAAAAAAAAGAATAAAATGACATAACATTTTTTTAATTATTTATTTATTTATTTTGAGAGAGAGGGGAAGGGAGGGAAACAGAGAGGGAGAGAAACATCGATCGGTTGCCTCTTGTACACGCCCCAACCAGGGGTCAAACCTGCAACCCAGGCACGACACACAATTTTTAATCAATCATATAAATACTTCTAACCAAATGACGACGAAGATTCTACTGAAACTAATCCAGTTTAGCCATGCCACTTGAAATAGGTTTCACATCACCAGCTGGTGCTTCAGATGTCAAAATTGGGTTATAAACGGTGGTTCAGTGATGATGTGTGAGGCTCAAGTGTGCAAAATGCACAGAAGTTAAAAATGAGCATTTATTAGATGACGATATTGGTAGTTTAGAAATGCTGGTTTATTCAGATGGGGCTGATAAAACTGCTTAGAGAAATTAGTGAAGATCACTAGTGTATATGTACACCAAATTCATTCCAATTGTATTCGGATTCTGAAATCAGACTACCTGGGTTTGACTTCAGGCTCCACCCCCTCTATGAGACTTTGAGCAAATCACTTCACCTTTTTGTGTCTCAGTTTCTTCACTTGTGAAATGAGTTATAATAGTATCATATGCCTCATAGGATTTTTGTGATAAATAAAGAAGACACCATATACAAAAAATTGTTAGAACAGGGTCCAGCAAAAAGTACTCAGTAAATGTTAGTGTTCAATGTTGCTTTTGTTGTTAATGCAGCTAATGTTGGTAGCCTCAGGAATGAGGGTGGAGTAGGAAGGGCTTTCTATGTACAACTCCAAAGGCAGAATCTCCAAGGACAGAACATTACGTGTACAAACGCATAATCATTTACCAAAGTCAAAAAGCAAACAAAGGCTGACACTCTGAACTTCAGAGAGATCTTCAAAATTTCTAAGGAAAAAAGTAAACACTATTACAAAAACAAATTAAAAAAACAGACAAGTCACCAAAGAAAAACAAATGGTCAATAAACACACAAAAAGATGTTTATCTTCATCAATATTATAGGAAACACAAATGTCAAACTCATCATGCTACGTTTTGTTTGCCTATGAGATTAGAAAACAATAAAATTATGATAACAGAAAAACCAGGAAAGTCCACACTGAAACAATACCTACAACAATTAGAAAAATAAAAAATTAAAACAGGTGAGAAGTCCCCGGAAAAGGACAGTAAAGGAAAAGCAATGACCACCAGAAGCCAGTGAAAGCTTGGTGAGAATACTCTGTGAAGAAAGTTTAATTAGCCATTCACTCATTTACTTAAAAAAAAGTCGTCACCCACAAGCTGTCAGGCATGGCACGAGGTGATGAATGAAAGTGTGCCTTGATCTGTGCAGCTTCAATCCAGTTTGCTCAGAAATGCAAATGAAATACAACCTACATTTAAACAATGCAATACTTTACCAGAACATGACCGACTATAAAGTCTGAAAAATATTGTTAGCTCTGCAAAAACAGAAAATGCGTTGTTTTTTTTTCATTTTTGGCTGAGAAAAAAAAATAAAACATGCTTTCCTCCATAAATTGGGAAGAGAATAAAAGACATACATTTTAAACTGGGGTGTCTATTTTCCTGAAAAATCTCCTGTTCCCATTCTGCCACTCCCATTTTATGGGTTTCTAAGTTATTTCTCCAGTGTTTTTTCTCTTCACAGTCACAAAGACAAAAATGCTTATACTCCATTATCATCGCTTTCATTTTTCAGCCTTCCTATTATTGGAGGGTTTCACTGCCCAAGGGAGTGAGGGTAGCACAAGGGCAGAGGAAGGGCAAAGGGAGCCCGGATGGCCGAGGAACATGCTCATAGTCTAACAGCTCCAGACACAAAACAAGAGACCCTAAATAATCTAGAAAACCTGTCCTGGGAGGCAAGTCATCACTGTCTGGATACAAGGCTCAGTTTGGGACAGATTCCTTTTCTTCCCTTTCTCCCTCGGGCATGTGCATTCTCATCCATCTGTCACAGCTGCGGAGTTCCGCAGCCATGAAGGAACCTGACCCCAAATTCTATTTTGGACCTAGCGATGCCTTACATTTCACCGAAGTAAGTGTTACACAGCAGACAACTAACTCCGCTCACACAGGGGAGAGTTTTCAACCGGGTCACAGAGGATCGTACCTATCCGTGTGAACTGTACAAGGTCACAGAGGATCGTACCTATCTGTGAGAACTGTAGAAAGTCACAGAGGATTGCACCTATCCGTGTGAACTGTAGAAAGTGCAGTGAAGGAACGGCATGACATTTTCAACAAGTCAGCAAAAAAACTGGAGGAGATCGTTTTTGCCTTTACCATACTCTTAATTTTTTACAACTAGTGTCAAACAGATCTGGGGTTCAAATAATCGAGTTTGGGCAAATAATTTAACATTTGTTTACATGTCTGTAGAGTGAGGATGATAGCACTCACTGGGGTTTTGTGATTATTAATAATATTAATAATAATACATTGTTGTTATTTTGAACAGTTATTTGTTGGATCAACTAAGAAAAATAAAATTTGTTTTTTTTTGCTTTCACTTAATTCTTCTTTGATGCTTTATGTAGATCCAAGGTTCTGACATATTATTTTCCTTTTCTCCAAAAAATTTCTTAAAATTTTTTTTTGCAAGGCAAGTCTTCTGGCAAAAAATTCCACCAGTTCTTGTATGAGGAAGTATTTCTCTTTCACTTTTGTAGAATAATTTCATAGGGTACAAAATTCTAGGTTGGTGATTTTTTTCAATCAACTCTTTAAATACTTCGCTCCACTCTCTTGTTGCATGCTTGCTGTCGTGAGAGCTTGTTTGGTGGATCTAGCAGGGAGTGCAGCTGCTCGTATACCCTTGATCGAGGACCGGTCCTCTCCTCTAGTTGGGAAGGTTGACCTCTTCGATCAAGTACACAGCTTTGGGAGGGATGCACATGGATCGGTGAGGGAAGAAGGGGACACCTGCCTAGCCAGCCAGATCAGCCGAATCAACCCTGGAGATCAGTGGGGGGACAGATGTCACAGCCAGATCGCCCTCACATCCGCTTGCTTGCTTTCTTAAGAGAAGTCAAATGGAATTCTTATGGTTGTTACTCTATAGGTAAGGTGTTTTCTTTGACTGATTTCTTTCAGGATATTTTCTTTATCTTTGTTTTTCTGTAGTTTAAAAATGATATGCACAGGTGTAGTTGTTTGGGAATTTATTCTGCTTGGTGTTCTCTAAACTACCTGGATCTGTGGCTTAGTGTATGGAACTAATTTGGGGGAACCAATTTAGTTACTACCGTTTCAAATATTTCTTCTATTCTTTTCTTTCTCCTTCAGGTATTCCTAATTATGCATATGTTATGGCGTTTGTAGTTGTTCCAGAGTCCTTAGATATTCTTGTTTATTTTTTTCCCAGTCTTTTTGTTCTCTTTCCTGTATTTCAGTTTTGGAGTTTTCTATTGAGATACCCTCAAACTCAGAGATTTTTTCCTCAGCTGTGTTCAGTGTATTAATGAGCCCATCAAAGGCATTCTTTATTTTTGCTAGTGTTTATCTTTAGCATTTCTTTTTGATCCTTCCTTAGGAATTCTATTTTGGGTTATGTCTTGGTTTTGTGAGGCTCCTGCCAAGGTGCCTATTAGGAAAAGTAGGAGCAGTAGGTTCGAAGTATCTGGTTATTCATTTACCCAAAAATTAGTCTATCAGGGTTTACTTCTCATTGCCTCACTATCTTTAGGACAAAGTCAGAGAACGTGGTGTTTAATTAAGGCTGGTTCATCTGTATTACTTTGCTTGGGGAGACAAAGTTTAGCAATACCAATAGTTTAAAACATTTTTTAAAGATTTCGTTTACTTATTTTAGAGAGAGGAAGAGAGGGAGAGAAACATCAGTGTGTGGTTGCCTCTTGAACACCCCTCACTGGGGACCTGGGTCACAACGCAGACATGTGGCCCGACTGGGAATCTATCCAGCGACCCTTTGGTTTGCAGGCTGGCACTCAGTCCACTGAGCCACACCAGCCAGGGCAATTTAAAACATTTTTATTATTGGATCCTGAAGATCAGTGTAAACAATATTATTTTTGTCTTATGCTGGTATCTGTATCCTGTGCTTCCCACAACTAGACATTGGCTCCTTAATCTCTCAACATAAGATAATACCAACATAGCCTTTGAGAATTTTCCTAGACACTTTACAATCTCTTTCCACATAACAGTCTGAGGAGTATTTTTAAAAAGATTTTGTTTAATCTTTTAGAGAGAGGGGACAGGTGGGAGAAAGGGAGAGAAACACCAACGTGAGAGAGACGTATCGACTGGCCGCTTCTTGTGTGTGTCTCGGCCCTGGACCGTACCCGCAACCCGTGCCCTAACCGAGAACAGAACCAGCAACCAACCAAGCCACACTGGTCAGGCCTGAGGATTATTTTTAAAGTGCAAATAATTTCATGTCACTCTCCTCCTAAAAATCCTTCAGTAGGTTTCCACTGTTGTTTAGGAAGAAAAAAAATTCCAAATAGTTACTATGGCTTGTTTTCAATCAAGAAAAAGCTCTTTCCCCCACTTCTCTTTAGTGCGCTTCCTCGGGTACCTTCTGTTAACACTCCAGCCTGCGCAGGAACGCCGCTTCTCTGGGGGGATGGCCCCTGACTCCTCCGGGCCCCTGCGTTACAGGTTCTTGGAGTACCTGGTATTTTTCTTGTACACCTTCTCACAATTTTAATTAAATAAAAATTTGTGTAATTATTTATTAACTATCTGCCACCCCTCCCAGCTGAAACACCATGAAGGCAGAAACCCTAGGACACAGCAGCGGAGTGCCTGACACCTAGCAAGCAATCAACATGGAATTGTGAAATGCATGAATTAGCATGCGTTAACATCACGACTAGAGAAAATGAAGTAAAAGTAATTATTCTCCAAATACCAGAATCCGCATGTGGAGCTTCAATTCCTGATGATCACAATTACTTTTAATTGCACTTGCTGTAAAATGTGACAGTTTTCTGTAAGGAAGTCTACGGTTCAGAAAGCGGTTTCTCTTACTCTCTCAGACGCTCTCAAGTCAGAGGATTAAGTGAGTAAGTCTCAAGGGGAAAGGGGCATCAGCGGAGTACATAGGGCGATGCGCAGCAGGACAGCCTCTGCCTCTCCCCGCTCCCTGGGGGCCTGCATCACACAGAGTCAAAGTCCTGCTGGGAGGGAGAGGAGAGAGAGAGCGTAAGAGGCACAGCTCCTGAACGAGGCCAGGGTTGCTTAGGTTACAACCTTGATGCTGACTGTTCACAGTTCACAGCACTGAACTATAGAGGTAGCCACTTCTGCCAGAGGAGGGTCCAGAGGCTGAATGTCAGAGTTGCCAAAAAACTGTTGAAATTAAATTTCACAAACAAGGAAGATGACTCGACTTTGAAGATGCAAACAGCAGGCTCACCAAACCTTTCAGGCTTTCTTTCTGTGCAACAGCTACAACTGGGATCCTGGCAGTTAGCCTCTGCGAGCTGCTTCTTCCACCCTGCGACAAGCTCGTCATCACTTGCTCACTTTAACCACAGTGACCAATCTCAGCTCCCGGACAGGCCCAAACACACTGTCAGTCGCCTCAGCCTAGACCTGGGACAGTTGAGGAGTACACGAGAAACTCTCATCCTGCGGGAATGATTTAGGGTTGACTCCCAAACGAAATTTAAGGAAGAGGCAATCAGGTTCAAATAAGGAACATTTTATAAGCTCCTATATGTACAGGGCCCTGGGCCAGGCTCACTTGTGCCAGACACAAGTCAGTAAGGAAAAGAATAGGCCCCACATTGCTCCTGGGGAGAGAAGACACAGCATGAGAAACACACACAGCACAATCCTAGAATTCCAATTTCAGCTCCAGGTGACACCTGCAAGGAAAAGCAAGGCCTGGTGGTCCTTCTGCTCCCCTCACTCCACCCTGTGCCCATCACTCCTGTGATGTTTATTCCCTGGGAACACGGTCACAAACCAGTCACCACCTGCTCACTCAGACAGCAGGCTCTGATACCAAGTAGTTGGTTGCTCATCATTGTTTTTTTGTTTTTTTTTCCTTTCTCCTCCCTCTCAGGCCTGTCACTATCCTGGGGATGCCTGTAACACAGACGGAGTCCTCACAGCCCTGGGTATTCAAGTACCAGCCTATCTTTCAGGTAAGCCCACTGTCTGAGGACACTTTGCTTATGAGAGCAGCCAAATGTTGACAAAACAGAGCTTAGCCTCATCTCAAGTTTCCACTTCCATCTTCAGAATCGATGAGGATTCTGGAAAGTACATCATTAATTCCATGACATCATCTTATTGAAGATGCTGGTGTGGTGTTTACAAAAGGGAATGCTTTCTTTCCCCATAAAAATCAATGATGACAGGCCAAGGCTCTGGGCAGGGAAGGAGCAGTCTGCAGCTCCAGTCTGATACGCCGCTCCCATGTGGGGAGCCCGTAGCTCAGGAGCTGCTCTTAAAAGTAGGCCAGCATCCCCACTGCATCGAGATTATGTCACTGCCTTCAGACAGGCTGCTCCGAGCCTTGGGGCCCTTGTGCTGACTGTGGGAGCTGGATCCTAGCTAGCCACATCTCTGGCCTGTGAGTCCAGGCTTTCGAGAGTACAGCCACTGCCCCAAACAACACACAGGTCACTTTACTGGTACTGAAGATCTTAGAAACTATTGGGCTTTTAGTTTCTTCATCAAAAGTTCATGATATTCGACCATAAAGAAATGGGCAATACTTACCACTTCATTTTTTTTCAAGGTACAAAACAAGAATCACTAAAAATTACTTTTAAAACCCTACCTATTCATATAAAAAGCAGGGCTTTCTAAAGGTGGTAACTTTGTTCTGGATATTTTTAAGAGCAGCGTGTCATAAACAAATCACTGGTTTTATTACCGAGCTGATGCTTACCCCACCCCGGACATGACCACCACTCACACATAGGCGGAGGGTTGGGGATGATGTCAGGGAAAACGCTCACGGAAAACAGTGGTTTTACACATTAGTTAGCAGTGCTTGTAAAAGGTGGAAGTTTCTCTGTTTGCTTTTAGGCAGTGTGAAAATGCATGCAGCCCTCATCTCTTCAGGCACCATCATGCGCTTGGGTTGAAAGTGGGCAGGCACAGCAACAGCAGTGCCACTTATGGAAGGAGGAGCTGGGGAGTGGGCACTGAGAGGTGAAAGCACCGAACCTGAAAGAAGACAGAGCGAGGCCTTAGCAAATAAGCCTTGAGATAAGGGAGATGAGGGCAGTCAGCACAGGCCACAGCCCTGCATTTTGGAGGTACGTGTCTACAATGCAGATGGGGATGGAGGCTTGTGGCCCATGGGCAGCTCAGGCAGGAGCTGACTGTGACCAGCCTTCACACTGGTATTCTTCAAATGCCTGCTCAGTGTTTATTAGAAGAGAAGCTGACTATTCTGATGGGTCAAGGAAGCAGGTTGTGGGAGATGGCACTGGTCTTCCCATTATCATCTGAACCATCAAGCCCAAAGCCTGCAGCTAACTGGGCCCAGATCTTCAGAAGGCAGCTTAGTGAGCATTCATTGCAGCCTGAGCTACTTGGGAATGCCATTGCTCTCCTTCAGTGGCTTATTAAAGTATTATTTCCAACTGAATGTAATATTCTCCTGGAGAGAAATACTGATTAATAGTTTCCTCTTCCTCAGTGTTTCAGCCTCCCTTATTGATTAGTTCTCTGGACATCTGTCTGGCCAGCCTGTTCCTGGTTCTGGCTCTGATGGAGCACTTGTTCATCAGAAAACACACAGGGGGAAAAGGAGTTGTGGGTGGTCTCACTGGCAAGAGTGACTCTCAGGGTGCAGGGGATCCAACTCCGCCGAGCATGCTAGACACAAATCATAACACAAACTCGCTCCTACGCCAGAGTTGGTGAAGGCATTATTCCAAACATATTTTATACAAGAGCAGACATTCTGAAGCATGGTGTCATGGTTCTGGCACACAGGCTTTAAAGAGGCTGACGTTCAAACTTTGTTTTGGCCCTTATTACTCGTATGACCTTAGGCAAATAATGAACCCTACCCTGACCAGTGTGGCTCAGTTGGTTTGGTGTCACCTTACAGAGCAAGAGGTTGCCAGTTCAATTCCTGGTCAGGGCACGTGCCTGGGTTCGATTCCTGGTTGGGGTGCATGTGGGAGGTGGCCAATCGGCGTTTCTCTCTTGCATGGATGTTTCTCTCCCTCTCTTTCTCCTTCTATTCCCCTCTCTCTAAAAGTAAATAAAATCTTTAAAAAAAAAGTAATAAACTCCTCTATACCTCAATTTCCCCTTATGTAAAATGGGAACAATACCTACTTCACTTTTGTGAAAATTGGGAAACATGTCATTGAGCCCAGGGTCTGGCACATAGGAAGTGTGTGTCACTCTTGAGACCCCTCCTTCCTCAGGGAAACTGGCCAGGACTCCATCCACCCCAGCCAGCACTTGGGTCTGGAGGGCTCAAGCACAATGCAGCTGTTGCTTGGCCACACCGATGTTTCTACCGAGGAGTAAAACCTTTTTTAAACAAGAGTTTTGTTTTGCATCTCCAATGGGTATACTCAGTACGCAGGAGAGGGACAGTGTGGGAAGTGAGAAATAGGGGGAGACAGTGGAGAAAGAAAGGGGGGAATTTTGTCAGGACAGGTGTTGGCGGGGCGATGACCCAGGTTCCCAGGAGCTGAGGCCAGACCAGCCCTCACTGCCTGGGCCTGTTCTGAGATGAGGAGGAGCCACCCTCCACAGCCTTGTTCTGGCCCCAGCTGGGGCAGGGCAGCTGGCTTTGTGCACTCTGGTCTGGCTCTCCTCTGCTGGCTCCATGGCTCTTTCACATCCTGGCAGGTGATTTTTGATTTTGTGTGTAGTTTTCAAATTAGAGTACAATACACATTACACAAAATTTGCCATTTTAGCCATCTGTATTGCATTGATTCAGTAGAATTAAGTACATTCACAATGTGGTGCAGGCACCAACACCATCTATGCCCAGAACTTCCATCTCATCCCACACACTCTATCCACAGCCTGGAACTCCCCGGTTTCCCTCTCCCAGCCCCCGGCAGCCTTGGTTTGTAAGCTCCAGTGAGGAGAGTATTCCTATTCGAAACCATTTCTAAATTCATGACTCCTTTGGAAGCCACTTCTCAAAAAGCAGTGGGGAGCTGAAAACCACATTGGGGTGTGTGGCCTCGCTGCCTGGGAGCCTGGCACAGCCCTCCCCACCCCACCCCACTCCACCCCTGGCAGCCAGGTAAGCCCCTCAGGCTGCGGAGGGCAGCTTCGCTTTCCCTCTCCAGCATCAAACAGACCTCTGCTCCTCCCTGCCACTGCTACAAAGGAGAAATGCACAGACCATAGCCTGGGCCGGACCTGGGGCCCGTACCTGAGAATGAAATCTGAGAGACAGTAGAAGAACAGCCTGTTTTTAGAAAAGGACCAGTTCACTCCCTAAAAACTATCCCTTGCACGATCTGAAAATACAGAAGGATTCTCCTTTAAAAACAAACAAAAACAAGGTCCAATGGCTCTGATACCTGCAAAGGATTAAATGCTAAAAATAGCTCGAGGTGCTGAGAATGCTGGAGTGCTCAGTGCCGGAAGCCTGGGGCAGTAGAATCAGCACTAAATGCTAACAAGGGAGGGGTTCTGAGTCCCTGCGACCCTCCTCCATGAGTGTGAAAGTCCTATTCTTTAGGAGCAGCACAGCTACGGACGTTACTGGCCAGTCCACTGTATTAAGAAAGCACTAAATGCCCAGGGAAGTATCCACACTGTCTTGAAATGAAGGCAATGAACTACGAATTAGATTCTCTCTTATCTCCCTGTTTTGGGTGAAGTTGTGCTGACGTTGGCCAGGTGACATCTGCAGGGCCATCTGGTGACATTTCTTTTTGGGAACAGATTCATAGAGACTGGGGAGGGTGATGAGGTTGGTACAGTGGCCAACACAAGGTTCTCAGGTGGTTTCCTGGAGCCCATGTCCATCTTTGAAGGGGGATCCCCTATTTTTGTGCTAGAAGAGTATGATCAAACTATCGTTATTAAACAGTACATGACCTGATGGACGGATGCTGAAATTACTCCTTTTCACTCTGAAAGCTTCTATGAATATGAAACCCATGGATTAAGGCAAGTCCCTTACTAGGAACTGTTCTTTCCTCCATCCCGTGAGAGGGAATAAATGCAGACACAGACGAGTTCCTTATTCTTGTAATCACTTCCTGCTCAGATGCTACAGGGTGTAGTCTCCTCCTTCAGTTTCTACGGGCACCCCAGGGCCCAGCATACAGCCTGACTGGCAATGTCTGTTGAAAGAACAAATTCTTCACTGGGCCTTGACCATACCATCATGCTCTGCTCTTCCTGAGTTGTCGATCTCCTTCTCAACGTGGCAACATGCCCAAATTACCTCTGGCTTCCCATCCCCTCAACATGCTGCTGTCCACAGCCTGTTATGAACAGTGAGACTCTCCCCTCAAGGCCAAAGTGGATGCATTTCATATCTGCACACTTCCTTACTCCCCAGTGCCAGCGGCATCCTTCAGGGCAGGGATGCGGGCCCTGAGACCCCCGAGGCTGTGCCTGCAGCATTTCCCTACTTGCATTGGGACATTTTCATACGAACTGTTTGAAAGTAGGATTGGTAAACTGACCAGTGCCAGCTTCTCTTTTGGACACACTGACTGTGCCTGCACAGAGGGAAGAAGCCAGACAAGTGCCCTCTGAAGGTGGCACACTGGATTTGAGTTTGCCCAGGGTTGTCTGGCTGCGCAGGAGGCCTTGACCTCAGGAAAAGTGGATACAGGGAACAAAGCCCTGTCCGGCTTTTCAGAGACAGGAGCCCCAATCTACCACAGAGGGGTATCTCTGAGATACACACCTGGGCAGTCTGCTTCTTTCCTTAAATTAATGCAAGGAAGCGCGTTAATTTAATTGTGTCACAGCCATATCCAAATCTCAAGTGAAGAGTCATGGACAGAGATTGTACAGGAAAAACATGTCCAAACTGTAACGGTGGACGTCTTTGGGCAGAGGGATTCTGGGTGACTTTGTACTCACGATTATCTACCCTTGTGTTTCTACTCAAGTTTTCTGTATTGCACAAATTACCTATTGAAGAAGAAAGCCAACGAATTATTTTTGAAAAGATATGTTCTAAAGTTTAAAACAGAACAAAGATAAAGAGAGACTGAATTTCACAAGTTGTATTTTGTAGTTACTGTAAAAGGAATCATCAGACTACCAGACCCTAAAACACCCCAAGTTCCCCGAGGGCACAGGCACTCCCTGCACACAGCTCTGTCTCATATTTCAAAGAGAAAACAGAGCCTCCACCTGGGGCTACACTTAACTTCCTGCCTCTGCGGGGGCCTCTCTTTCCCACACGTGACTTGGGAGAAAGAGTCCCACCCAAAGGTGATCCACCACCTCTGTTCTGGCTCCCATCCATGCTCACCTTCCAATGGGCTCCCAGCCACCGGGCGCCCTCTACTGCTCATCCTCTCTTCCTTCTATCTTCAAGCTCCCCAACTCTAAAGGCTCTTACCAGTCAACATTTAAAATGTCTGCCCCTCCCCCATCTTGACAAAACCCTGCCTGTCCAACCCCTCTCCTCCTCTTTGCC
>VMDR010011328.1:15206-28803 GCA_007922815.1 Macrotus californicus | reverse complement strand
TTCAATATTTAGTAAAAATTTTACCAAGGACAATACATACTCTTTTGACAGCATGTAATTAATTTTCCAGTATAGCCCATAGAAGAAATTAGTCACTCAGACAATTGAATGTGACCATTGCTAGCAGCATGCATAGAGCCAGAACGGAATCTAGGGCAGTGACATTTTGTACCAAATGTGCGAACACAGTAAAGAACAGAATAAACCAGGGCTATGTCTTACTGAACAACGGTCGGTGTCTGAGAAGTAGCATTAAATTGTGTTGTCTTACAGCCTTTTTCCTCTGTATTTCACTCTTACTAGGAAAAGGTGAGTTATTAGGAGTTGTTATTTAAGTTAAATGTGACAATTTATTATAGTTAATATTCATTCTTCTTAAGAAGTACAAAATATGTCAAGTTGTTGTTTGATGACCAATGAAAGACTTTATCCGAAAGGACCTATTGTTCAGCTATAATGTATGTCTTTAGACTTTGCTCCAACTTCAGTTGTCAGCCACTCGTCACAGCCAATGGTTTGTCTTCTTGTCTCTTCCCCACTCCCCATCAAAGTCTCTAAGATGTCAAGCATTCTTTCCTCGTGTGCTGGTGAACTGTATTGCCCTAGTGAGGGATATCGATTTCCCATTATTCCTGGATGCCACATGATGCATTTCTATTCATTGTAAACACAAGACTGATTTTTATTTTGTCCTTCATCACATCAGCCTGCCAGGGCAGGACATCCGTAAATGAGGCCCGGTGCATTTATCAGACACTCTTCCACTTGGTGCTTAAACGAATAATGCTTTCAAGGTGTGTCTGTGTAATAAAGCTTGTTCTAAAAAACCTGCTGCTCTCTTGACAGAGCCTCATGGTAAGGTCCCTTAAAAGTCACAACTACATTTACTTTTCAACTCTACTGTGGGATTGACTTACTTGCTTTTTTTTACAGGCATTATTATGTTTCACTGATGAATGTTGACTTCAGAATTAGCCAGGAAAATTCATATTGGCCTTTGCTAGTAAGACAAAGTATTGAGTAAATAAAGTACATTAAACAGCACTACAACATATGGTACATTAGATTGCTTGGGCAACAACAATTTGGGGAGTTCACAAAGCCCATGAAAGAGTCAAGTTCTTTAAACATCTCAAGTAAGGATTTGTACTTTGACTTGGATTTGTTTTAGTGATGAATGTGATCTGCCATCTCTACTACTTGTTGACAAAAGCCTACTTCAACCAGAAATCCAAGATTTTTTCCCAAAGGTTTTTAATCTTTTAAATAGTATACCGCACCTCCTTGGAGAGAAGACTCCAAGAGGTTACAGAATTCATTTGCCCTTGAGGAGAAAAAAAAACAATAGTGAATATTAAGAGAAAATGAGAGTACAACGTATGAGAAAGGATTTGTCAAAGGACATCTGAGAATTACCCTCATGCTGTCTCTCTTTCGTCTGTCATCCACACTTCCTGCAGGGTGTCTCTGATGGTCAACTTGGCCTTGACAACCTTTCTGCTGTGTCCACTGTGGGAAATGATCCCCTCACTTTTTTAAAATCACATGTTCATTGACATTCCTTTTTCTTGTTCTCTGACGTGGTCGGATGTGTTGCGTGAGCTTCTTTACCTTTATGTGGCCCCTGAAAGTGTTTCTCAGATCACCCCAACATGCATTTTAACGAACTCCCCAAGCATTAACTGCCTCATCTCACAATATTTACATTTGACCTCCACTTTCTCTAATTACTATTTCCTCTCCTCTGAGATCTTTGGCAAATGGCTTAATCTTTGGGTTTTTCTGTGATTCCAATGTACCTAGTCTATAGGGAAAAAACTACAATATTTTACTCATAATACTGAATATATGGTTGATGTGTAATATTATTTACAAAAATAAGTATTTATTGTATTACCTCTGTTTACCTAAATCTGTTCTGAGTTTCCATTAACATGAAATTAAAAAGGGATTTTTGTATATCTTTACCTTTGAGAGAGCTCCATTCGTTAATTGAACAGATATTTAGGTTCTTACTGTATCCTAAGCATTATTTCAGGTATGGAGAATATAATAGTGAACAAAACAGGGAAAAAGTCTGTAGCTCCCAAGAGCTTACATTTCGATGGAAAAGACAGACAATAAACAAACATATAAGCAATATCTGCTGTATGTCAAGGTTTACAAGAATTTTTTTCAGCCAAGTGATACCACAGCAATTTTGCCAATTAGAAGAAGCATAGGTTTGCTGAAAGAAATCCTGCACTTGAGATTCTTAATAAGATACAAAAATATCACCCAAAGCAGGAACACAATTCTTCAGGCCACTACTGATCACTGTCATCTAAAATCTTGTTGCTAGGACACTGCTAAGCATAGAGAAGCTAAGGATACGTTAGAATCTGGGGAAACCTCTGGTAGAATGATGTTCTGATACTCACGAATCTAAATTCGGGAGGAACAGGGAATCACAAAGAGAAACAAATGTACCTGGAAAGGAGCTTTTGAAGTCATTAAAGCTTAATAATCTAATGCCTTTACATAATAGATATATAAAATATTACATTGAAAAGTGTTGGTGTATTTTATTAACATTTAAGAATCAATTGTCAATTCTATTCTGAATGGTTATCAATACCTTTACATAAAGTCTAATTTAATCTATTCCTTAATTTCCTCCAAAGCCAGGTGGTCAATCCTTGACTCCCAAAATAAAACTTTTGTTCTGATACTATGGCTTTAGTTTTGCGGGGTAGAGTAATCAGTGTTATTACATTTTATTCTCTCACGGTACTCTAAATAGAAATGAGGCCTCTTCATTTGATTTGGGAAATTGAACGCCAGCTTGGGAATTCAAAACAGTGTTGGTTGCAAGCTTGAGTTCCCCTGCATAGTGCCAAGTTCTCTTCTTTGGCCCTGCGACATGCCTCTCAATGAGAAAACTTGGGGAAATAATGACTCCAGTATATCCCGAGACCATCTTGCCTGTCTACTTAACATTGTCCTGAAAATCTGTCCAAATGTGGTTCATTAATAATAGGGCCACATGTAGGATGGAATCACGTTTGGATGTATCAGTCCAAATTACACTTCCAAATGTAATTTGGACATCAGTGTTCAAATGTGATTTTTATCGCTGTAGGCATAGTAAACCATAGTATGTAAAAAGTGAGGTTAGATATGTACCATGGCACTGCTCTTTTATTTTTAAATGGTAAATGTGTCCATCCGAATGGAAACGGACTGTTTCTCACGTGTGAAGCAAGATACAAAGCTGGAAGTCCATTCATCTCCATAAACTGGTGAGAAGTGGCTAGAATAATGTGTGTGATACAGTATGCCTAAATTATGTTTACATCACTGAACTACAAGTGTGATCGGCCTCTGCAGTTATTGTTAGGTTTAATATCAGAAGGTAGCAACGAAGCTTTGAATTACTAAATACTGATCACATTTCTTGAGGAACAAAATAAATGAATATTCTGTAATATATAATCACAGGAGCAGCCTGGATCTATCCTGGTCTTAGCAACTGAACACATTTTGTCTCATCATTCTCTTAATTCAACATTTTTATCTCATGTTCAAAATACATATTTCATGTTTACATGGAAGGGAAGAAAATCATAGCTCTCATCACACTTATATGCACTTTGTGTACAAAACTGGCCATACGTCTATAGTTATGATGCCAAGGGACTTTCAATATTTGCTGTCCATCACCCATTAGTCAAATTTCCCTCAATCGGTCTGATTAGAAGCCATCTATTTCTGGGACGGTTGCTGAGTACACAAGAATTACAGTGAGTCTGGCTCGGAGTAAGATCAGATAAAAATTAGGGCTCTCTTAGAGTGGGAGTGGGGAGAATCACACCACCCCTACTCTGTCTGGTTTCAGCGATTCTCAACTGGAACCAGATATAGCAGGTAAAAATGATTTCAGCTCTGGATAAAAAAACAATCAGTGCAGTCACTTTTCACAGTTAAAGACGGCATGACCTGGTGGAAAGTATGTATTCTTTGGACTGGGTTGTGCCACATGTCAGCTACGTCACATTGTGACAACTTAACCCCTCTGAGGTAAACTTTCTCATTTATAAAATGGATTCATAGCAAGCAAGATTTTAGGATCATTTTATACATAAGTAGGAATATAAATATATTGCTTAGAGTAATGCTAGAACATTAGATGATCAATAATTTGTACCCAGATATCCAGATTTCCTCAGCCTTTCTTTTCGCATATGGTTAGCATACTAGCGACTGCATACACAGTAGCAGTGCCTCCCTCCCTGACCATTAAAGTCTTCCATGCTATTCTGAGGGTCACCACAGTGTGACACATGTTGCATAAGAAGCCAGTATTCTCCTGTACTGCCGTCTTCCTCATGAGGCCACCTCCCATGTCTCTTTGAGAGACAGCACCCTTCCCTATGGCCATCTCCCAGAGCCTTCTGGGAGAACTCTGATCTGAACAAAGTTCCAGTCAGAGACCTCAGGAGGCCAGTGCTATGCGATGGATGAGGGCAGAAAGGAAAGGATGGCCTTCATCCTTTTTCACCAGGATCCTGGAAACAGACCAGTTGTCTTCTTTGGCTTCGGTCTCAGGGTAAACCTGACCTTGGGATTGTGCCGGGAAATCCACCATGCTTATTGGCCATTTCCTTGCCTCTTCCCTTGGTCTCCAGCAATGTGTGATGTGCTGTACAGGCATCATTCCCTCTTCCCAAGAAGCCCGTGAGATTGATATATTGAACTCCAATTTATGGATGAAGAGACTGAAACCTAGAGAAATTCAGATCACTGCCCACCCTCCTCTTCCCTCAGATAAATACCTGGGTTTTTCTTAGCTTCAGATACCCATTCCTCCATTAAGATGAGCCCAAGGTATCCTGAAAATGGTACCGATTCTTATTATTACCATTCCACTCTGTCAAATAAGGCCAGAGTTTGCACTGATTCAATAGTGAGTCTGAAAAAATATGCAGACTAGGAATTGAAGTAACAAAAACCAGAGCAGCAGGGAGAGAATGGAGGCAGAGGGTTAGGAGACTAAGGAAAACAGTACTGGAACACAAAATGTGCTAATTATAAAAAATAATGTAAAAGGGGCAATTCTAAGAGAATGTATGTATCATCTATTTTTTATTAATGCTTTTTTAAATTTCTTACATCAAATGGCACCAGCTACTCCTCTCACACTTCTCCCCAAACTCCCTGCCCTGATCTCTTTAAAAAAAGGACAGATAATGCCATATTCCATAAAAAGAGCAAGAATTTATCTTCTTCTTACTCTAACCTCCGTTTCCTTAATTCATCTTTCTATCTCCAAGTGCAGATGGGAAATAACTGAGGAACTATATTTTTGTGAATGATGTTTTGATCCCAGTCTACAAGAAATCTCTAGAGACTACTTTCAAACTAAAGGGGGCATTGTTCTACTGATAATGCTTTGTGCTATTTATCCAGGGCTACTGAAAGATACTTTGGTTGTCAGTCTCTTTATTTGCAAAGCATAATTTTTCATGGGAGATGTCAGTTATATTTATCAAAAGGCCAAATTTGATTTCAATTCTCTTTGCAGGAGCCTTGCAAGTAACACAGAAAGAAGATAGCATCAAATGCACTTTCATA
The DNA here is from genome assembly GCA_007922815.1 of Macrotus californicus. Taxonomy (NCBI): domain Eukaryota; kingdom Metazoa; phylum Chordata; class Mammalia; order Chiroptera; family Phyllostomidae; genus Macrotus; species Macrotus californicus. The sequence continues at coordinate 23,190 of VMDR010011328.1, read as the reverse complement.
AAGTGCAACGGTTCACAAATATTATAACCAATCTATTTTATACTAATATTTCAGATCGAAAAGCTCTAATGCTTTGGGTTTTCTGAATTTCCCCAATTACAGGCCTATCTGCTGCTAATGTCTGAAAAACAAGGAGAGGAGACCAACAAGATATTTGCATAGATACTAATAGAAAGGGACGGTGTTGCATCAGTTTGTTTTTCTTCTTGCATATTTCTTATTAGCGGCTTGAAGTGATCCATAGATCAGGAAATTAATAGACATTCAAGCTTTCTTATATATTCACCTTTCTCCAAGGCCTGATTTCCCTTAATCAGAATTCACAGCAAAAAGGGGAGTGGAGCAGACATGAAAACCCCCAACATGTTCTGGGGCTTTATTAGTAGCACTTCTCTACCAGCTGCATTTATAGAAGTCTTAGAAAAATTTAACTTTTTTATGTGGAGGTAGTAGATAGTGGAAATCTTTAGTATTTTGTTCATTATTTTTTCATATTTAAGTTCTTTAAAATATTCACTAAATGTAAAACTGGTCATTTAATGAACTGATCGTTTAGCGCATTCTTCATTCACATGCTAGTTACGAACTTTAATTTGATGCCTCTATCCAAAAACCAGCAGCAGGTGCGACACCTCATTTGCATCTGTCTCCCTTTCTTGTGAAAGCGAGGGCATCCCGCCTGGTTTTGCCTTCACAACAAGGAGATAACTAATGGCAATATGGGAATTAATTCACTGTTTGAATCTTATGCTAGCATGTCTGGCCCTCCGTTGTTTGGTTGAAATTGATGCTGAATTGCAAGAGAACGGGACAGGAGTCTTTGGCATTTTTCCATGTCGTGTAGTTGCTACCAGTGGTTACTAAAAGTCCCTTAATGTAAACTGAGGAATTTGTTTAAATGAATCAGATCCTTTTACTTTGTCTTCTTACATAAAACATGCTGTTATAAGGTTTGTATTTTTTAAAAGTAGTGAAACAAAAATTACATCATGTATATAAAATATGGATTACTTCCTTCTTATAAAAATTTAAAGTCAGTTCTTCAGAAGAAAGAGAAAAACATGTATAGAAGCAAATCAATTCCGTATTGGTTTCTTATTACCACGGTACAGAGGGAAGCTGAGGATATAAGCTACGACTTAATTTTGATTTTGAGCGCATACCACTGCCTAATGTACATAAAATAACCATTACAGAATGGAACTGATACACCCAACAGCTGGCAGCATTAAAATGATTTTTTTAAATGCTTACAAAAAGTCCATTTTGGGGGTGTTTTGCTGCTCAGGTACGAGACAAATCACAAATGTGATTTTATGTTGATTTTCTCTGATAGGACTGGGAATTCCCACATTTCATGGGAGACGTTGATGTAAACCTCCCTGGGCTGCATACGCCTCACATGCAGTTCAAGATCCCTCTCTTCCAGAAGATCTTCAAGGAGGAGTATCGCATTCACATAACAGGTCTGTCGTTACTGGGAACAGGGTTTGTCTCCTACTTAGAGTAATGCTAGCTGCTCTTAAAAGTGAATGGTAACATTTTAGAGGCATATATAAATGTAGTTTTATTTCTTACTCACGTAACAGGTGGTTCCAGGCGAACTGGGGCTCCAGCCTGTTGCCTGGGGACTGACAAAATTGGTAGCTTTCACAACTTCATCTTCTACATCCAGCAGGCAGCTGGGAGTAAAGAGAATAGGGAAGCTGATTGAGAAGGCTCACCTCTTTCTTAACCACCTTGGCTTGAGAAAGAAACACGTCAACTTCAGGCACATTCTATTGGCAGGAACTGGTCAGATAGCCCCACTTAGAGTCAAGGAGAGGGGAGAAATGTAGGCCCCAGATGGGCGGCCACTTCTGGTGTCAGACCTAGTGGTTAGCACAGGATTATCAGAGGGAAGGACAGGTCTCTGATGTGGACAGTTAGCTAACTCTGTACCCTAGTGAGTATAGAGTCAGCCCCACTCCCGATACACCCCACCTTGCTTTTGTTCATTGGTGGGTTTCCTTTTCACAACATAGAGCTCAGTAAATTTTTTCCTCATGAATAGTCTTTATGCTTTGTTCTTTCTTTGTGCCTGAGATCGAAATAGCGGCATCCTCGAGCTCCAATCAGACCATATGCCTTTAGGGAGTTGGGCCACTTCTCAATGGATGGAGTTAAAGCCTCCTTCTCTGGCAGAGCTCATGTTTGTCTTGAGTGATTCTCTCGTGGCTCCTCAGGTTATTTCATCTTTGGATGTGTCCTGCTTTTGAAACACCTCCAATATGATTTATTATGACATTCTTTCATGACATCGCAGTCATTCTTATCTAAGAAAAAGCTTCCTAAGGCTACGCTTCATACTTCTTTTCTTTGTAAGCAGAAGCAGACAGCGGAATGATCCAATGAAGCATGGCATTAGTTCCCAAGCTGTTGAAAGGCAGGTAGCCAATGTGTGTGTTTCAGGGACAATGTCCGAGGACCCCACACCTGCTGTCATAGAAGCTGCTGGAGAAATTTGTGCTTACTCTGCCATCTGTGCTGCTGAGTGAAAACAGCCCGAACACAGAGAACGTGAATACCTGAGCACTGCAAAACCCTGCGCGCCTCAACATGAAGGCTGTTTTCTGCTTTCAGGGCGAGGCGACCTCCCTAAATTGGAGAATGAGCTCATGAATAGGGAAGATGCAGCAGGTCTATTTTCCTACTCAGAGTGAATGAGGCCCATCCATTAAATTCACTGGGTAAATCCATCAATTTGAGTTCAGGTCACATAATGTGGCTTCCGAGTCCCCACTCAATCTCTGCAGTGTGCCACCCTCCTGGACTTCTGAAACAGCTATCATGCACACGGTGTCACTGTGGCCCTTTGGGCGGACTTTTGCCTGGACCATCTGTTCCTGCTATCAGCTCTGTCCCGGGCCATCACAACACTAATATTCTCTCTGACTCAATATCAGAATCCCTGTTAAAAATATACTGCTTGTGTGCAGAATATCAGGTTTAAAAAGGGGCTGGGGGGATTCAGAGAAACCATTGATTAGAAAAAAAATGAAGCTACTAAAACTATTTAATTAGGGACTGTTTTACATGGCTTTGTGTCAGATATGCTGTGATTTATAGACAGGACAGGTTCAAGTTTTGTGGCACTCAAAGCTTAACACTATTTGGAACGCTCTATTAGAAAACATGAATACAAAAGAACAACTGAAAATTATACTGAAGGCCTTGGAAAGGGGCTGTGCATACAGAGGCCCCCTGAAGCTTCAGAGTCATTAGCCTTGAGGTAGAGACTCCTATACCTTTGAACTTAAGCCTTCATCCCACCAAGTATTATTTGGTAAAATCTTAATGGAGACTGCATGTAAATAAAGTTTGAGAAGGTGGAACTGTATTATGATTAAGGCTTTTGTTCAGGGCTTTGCCAAATTATGCTGATTATCATATCACCTAGGGAACTTCATAAATATACAGATTGTTGGGCCCCATTCCTAATGGTTCCTACCCAGTAGGTCTGGGCCAAAGCCAGGCAATGGGGCTTTCGAAAAGCCACCCAAGGTGATGCTGATCTTTGGGAGCTTCTCCATCAGAATTGAGGCCAGACTATCTCCTTGAGTCAGGCTGTGAGTGCAAATGTCTGGGTGCCTGGACCTGCCAGGGAAGCTTTTGAGGATTCTGCAGTTTAAATTAAAAATAAAATAGGGTACATATGGGTTTTGGGATGAAGGGATTCACCATAAACAATTTAAATTCACTTTGTGGTCAGATGATCAGGTGTCTCCCCAGATCCATCCATGATAAAATTTTCTAGGAAAATAGGTGATAGATTTGAAGGCTAAAGAAAGCCATAACCTCTCCCCTCTTGTTTTTGTTACTGTCTTCAGTCCGTTAATTGGCTGAAGAGGTGGCTGAGGCTGCTCTGGAGTACCATTTCCTGTAAAGGCCTTTTACTTTATCTGCCACTGCAATATCATTGCTTCTGAGCAAACCTAAGTAACATTTCCACAACACGGTGCTCCGTGTTGTACTTTAATATCCTCCATAGTTAGCCCACAACTTTCAAGTGCACTGTGAACGCTCACTTGATTAGCTTCTCCAAGTGCTGCTTCTTTTTGTGGGGAGATTTCAATGCTTTTCTTGCTAAGCAAATCCCTGGGATGATTAAGCATCAAACTCTCTGTATCAATGGTTATCAAACTCTAGGTGTCTGGAAATCATGTACAGAGCACCCAGAGTTGGATGCCTGAGGTATGTGCTGGAGGCTGGGACCTCCTGTTCTCTCAAGCACTCCAAGGGATGCTTATGGCGGGTGCTGGGGGGTGCACTGGCAAGCACTGCTGCTGAGAAACATTTTCTATAGTCAGAATTCCTCTCATCTCAGCTGTTTTCCTTTTTTTAAAATTGGTCAGGCCTTATTTATAAAATAAATATGCCAAGGTGTGGACACTACAGGACTGAATGGCTGGGGCCCCTCTGGAAAGGCTGACTTTGTGACTCAGGGTGCCAGACCCAGGCCTCTTGGATCATTCTTCTTGGCCCAGAAGCCTGAGAAGTTGAAGGGCTGGCAGGCCAGGCTGGACAGGCTCACACAGCATGGCACTGGCATCCAGGACAGCCCCCAGCTGCACCGTCTAGTCCTCGGGGTCTCAGATGATTTTGAGGGCAAAGCTGAGGGTGTTGTGACAAAAGAAGATGTGTGGGCACTCCATAAAGATGAATGGATCAGTTTTGTCACCTCAGCTTTAATTTCTCTTTATATGCAACTCCTAAAACAAAGGCCAAGGCTCAGAATGCAAGTTCAGTGGAAATGGAGTGGCCAGTGAGAAAGGCATATGGGAGAGGCCTTCCAGGAGCTGGGAAGTTTGGAGCTGGGGCCAGCACAGGAGATCCCAAAGCAGAGCATGCCTGAGAAGGGTCTGGGGGACCACAGAAGAAACTGGAGCTAGGGATAGGAGGGGATCCTATGGGCCCCTACATGGCTCTGTGTTTTGCTTTCTCTTCTGTGTTTGTTCTGCACTAGAAGAGGCTGAACAAGGACTGCTAGGGTTCTCTAAGGGTGAAGAAGGCCCCTGCCCTGGCCTCAACCATCATTGCTCTTGACATACAAGAGCGTTCAGTGCATGTTGAGGCAATGGAATGGAAAGGTTTGACCCCTAGGCTCCCACTCTGCTACTGACAGGTGGCATGGCTCTTGTCAAGCTCCTTGTCCTCATAGAGGCTCAGTTTTCTCATCTGTTAAATGGGGGCCATTCTGATACTCACCCCTCTCTTGCTGTGAGAATTAAGTTAAGTAACACATGCAAGGCACTCAAAACACTGTTTGCCATGTAGGAAGCACCCAAATTCTCACTGTCTTTACCTAGAGCTTTTCCTTTTACTCATCCAAGGTTTGTGTTTTCTATTAATTAAAAAAAAAAACAATAGACAGCCAAGAAAGGGCACTCGTATTACCTACCAGTATTCTGAGTTCTCTACTGTCACTGCTCTAAGTCCTCAGGAAGGAGGACACGAAGAATGGAAGAATCTCTCCCCCAGTGACATGCTCTGGGTATAGAGAGTTTTCTGATGCTAAGGGGTTCCCATTGACATTTTCAAAGCATTAAAAATGTGTGTATTTTTTTATCCTGATTCCAAGCTAGTTTTATTTATGCGTGTCAGAAATAACTTGAATTGTTGCATCTGTTTAGCTCATCTGGATCCCCCTTGACAGATGGTTTGTTGTAGTATGTATGAGCTTTCATTTTATAAGCTGGGCTACAGCTTATAAAAATAAATCATCTCTAAGGGTGTGTTAAAATATTTTTTCTGGTTATGTTGACTTCACTAACAAAGGGGATAAATGGTCAGTGATCAGGTCACATCGGTGCTTTTTAGCCCAATCCCAAAGTAAATGCTAAATGCAACCATATAATTCTCTCCTCTGCCCTCTCCCCTTTTACCTATAAGGTGAGTGCAAGGCGGATTCAAAATGTGATGTATTAAGTCTCTGGAGGCAAGAGAGGAATGGCCTCTCAATCCAATCTCGGAAGCTCCTCTGAGTCCTATTAATGCCAATCCCGGTGGAAGCGCTGCCATCTGTCATCCCAGTCAGACAAAGGAAGTGTCCCATTGGTGGCCATCATCTGATAAATTAGGAGGGGGCTGGGGAAAGGCCAGAAGGAAGGTCTGTGCCTCTGCGAGGAGCACATTCTCACTGTTGGCACGATGATGCCCCCGGGAACCCTCTCGGCAAAAATGGAAAATGCTGAAGTAAACAAGCCTCTGTGCGTCTGTGTTCCATTTCAGTTCCCTGAGCAGTGTGAGGGCACCGGGGCTTTACAATGGTGAGAATGCGGAAAATAATGAACAAAACCCTCTGTTTTGTTTCCAAAGATGCGTGGTTTCTGGCAAATGAGTTCCCAGAGATTATTTTTAAAAGATCTCTCCAGTGTCAGTCAGATCATGGGAAGTGCTGGCGAGGGCAGGACAGTGGTCCAACCAGCAGAGTATTCTGTCTGACAGAATTAGCCAGGGACTTGTTACAGGGAAATAGAATGCATCCTGTTCACCAGGATAGTCCCCCAAGATCATGAATTTACCCAGAGCACACAAAGACCTCTTGCCATTCTCTCAGTTGTGAATTTTTCTAAATTTTTCCTGAAGCAAATTCTATTTTCAACACATTTATACAACTCTAAGAATTAACCCTGTATACTTCTCCACAAAGCAGCAATTCATATTGTTTGTCCGAAACTCATCTTCTCCCAGGCGTGGTTGCTGTGCCCTGGCCTGTGAGTCCTTGCTGCCCCTGAGCTGATCTGCCCAAACCGAGGTGTCTTGTCTTCATTTATGCATATGTGAGAGTACTTTTTATAAACTCATGTGCTCCTCTGAAACTGTCTCCACACTCAGAGGAAGAACTTGAAATATATAGTTAATACATAAATATTTTATTTTCTCGATTTCTAGATTACATTAGATTTGAGCAGTATCCTGGAATTTGCCAGGTCATCGTGACATATATTTGATTCAAAGGATAGAATTCACTCATTGTATTATTTTTTGACTGATTATTTTAGAATTTACTTGTTAATAGACATTTCTGAGTTAACATGTGTCGAAACCCAAGCTAGGATCTAGGGCATACAAAAATGAACATGACATACCTCCCAATCTCAAGAATCTTCAGCACAATCTTCAGTACAAATACATGGCCCTTCCTTTCTCTTTTGTCATCACAAATTTCTGCCTCTACTTGCCATATTGGATTATGTCCTGAAGGAATAGTCTATCACTTAGGGAGCAAAAATGACAAGAGGCACTTTGAGAAGCTCTATTCATTTGCTTTTAAGTCTTAAGAAGGTATTTTACTAAGTCAACTAACTCTTATTAATTTATAAATTATTTCGTAAATATATTCAGTTTACTAAATGGTCTCCTCATGGCCCAAGCCCTTCAGGAAGTTTCCAGATACTCATCAATTTCCTAAGGAAGGACATAAGGAGATGCTCCCTCCACAAGCCCTATTTTCACTGCTCGTGTCTGGAATGAGAGGACATTGAATATGGCCAAGAAGCTTGTCACAGGAAACTGTCATTTCTTTAATTTTCCAAAACTCATCTTTTTCAAGGCCAGGGTTTCTTGCTGACCCATCGCGGACACTAAATGGCTTTGTGGAATGTGACTGTTTCACATGTCTGCTCTGGGTGTCAGCGCCTGGCCCAGTGGCAGCGCCTACTCAGTGTGTGCGTACTTATGGCACAGCTCAATCACAGTGCCAACTGGGAACTACTGAGAAAAGATTTTTTTAAAAATATTATGATTGCATATTTGAATCCTGAAAGTTTTGTTATATGGTAGAAATATCAGCACTTTATAGGCTTTTCTTAGTTGCAAAAATAACACTTTCCTCCAAATTGTTGTCATTTCCTATGGTAAATGAGGGTGATAGGTAATGAAGAATTCTTTTTTTTAATATATTTTATTGATTATGCTATTACAGTTGTCCCATCTCCTCCCC
>VMDR010011328.1:0-15106 GCA_007922815.1 Macrotus californicus | reverse complement strand
TTCTGTTCCTGTTCTAGTTGTTTGCTTAGTTTGTTTTTGTTTTGAAGAATCCTTTTAAAACTAACTAGCCAAGGATTCTCTGGGCTCCCACAAAGTAAAAAAGATAAAACTATAATATTACCATTATAAAATCATTTTTGACAATCAGTAAGATTCATTAAAAGCACAGAATACAAGAGAGCAGTAACCCCACCAACACCATGCAGTGATTTCTCATCAAAGGAGACAGATACTTCAACAAGGAGATTAATGGAAATAACGTATGGATTTTTACCCTACCTTCTTGCTGATTTACATTACGTTATGTAGTTAAAACAATAGGGGGAAAGGTAGTATCTCTCATATGATGAATGCTGAAACACCAAACCTCTTGTTATGGTTGATTGTACATTCACAACACACGTGGGAAAATGAAATACAAGCACTTCCTATTTTTTCCTTTTTGTGTCTTATATCTTTTCCATGTAGGATATTTCAGGGACTCAAATTTATTTTCCATGGTAAACAGTGTTTCTTAGAATATACAATCTTTTTTTCTTAAGGGAAGCTTTCTCCATCTGGAAATTGTATATTCCATCATTTTGCTCTAATGGCAAGATTTCCTGGCCCATCATACAACATTAATGTTTAGGCAATGTTTATTTCACAGACTCATCAAAGAGACTCTTAGGGGGGAATATTCTGTAAGGGCTGTATAGCTTGATTCCCTCACCTTACAGACAAGGACACTAGGGTTGAGTTGTCCCATCTGATTTTTCTTTCTGGTTTGCTACATCTCATAAGACAGAAGTAATTTTTTTAAAGAGGAAAAAGCATTACCAAGGTAATAAAACACAGTATAGGAAAATATAAGGATGGATGATAAAGATGAATATCCTTTGGTACAAATGGATAAAAAAGTTATGTCAAGTGGTCTGGAACAAACAAAAAGTAAGAGGAGCCATTTCTTCTGAATTTTCAGCAGCTTCATGTTTTGGCTGATTGACTAGGACAGTGCTGGGAAGCACAGTGACAGAGCCATAGAATAAAATAAGGAAATATAATATCAGTAGGGATTCTGCCTCCGTCTCCTCTCTGCCCCCTGCACTTTCCCACCTCCACATGGCCTCTTGGCTATGTGGGTGGTGGTAGGGGTACTATCTCCTGTTCCTGGACCTCAAAATTTGTGTATACACAAGACCTTTTCTCAGGAGCAATACTACTGTAATTTGTTGAATAATTACCAATGGCTAAAGATTTTTAACATATTAAATATGCTGATTCACAAAGCATATTTCCATATAGCTACACACTGGGTCCTTTTAGAAAACTGCTTCCGTGATATCTACCCATTGGTGTCAGTGCACAGCATTCATTCTGTTTTATCCAAACTGATCCTTCTACTCTGTCACCAAGATCCTACAGTAACTGAAGTGAAGCAAAGAAACTGCAGAAATAATATGACCCTACATTTTGGCAAACAGTATATTTCAGGGAACTTCAAATATAGCTTCACATTTATCCTCACAATAATCCTGTGATGCAGTGACATTGGTATTATTCTCTATTTCACAGAATAAAAAAATTGAATTCACAGAGCTAGTAAGTAGGAGGATTTGGGGGAAGGGGACAAAACAGAACTGGAAGGTATCTCGGTCAGTGTCCTCGATTTGGAAATAAAATTATTAAGGTCTGGAGAGCTTACTGAGGTTACCAAAGGTTGTGTTATTCAAGTTCAGTGTTAGAACAAAATCTTCATCTGCTGATTCCCAGACTGTGGCTTTTGTCATCAGGGCCCTCCTTCTTGCCAAGGGGTGGAGGTGTGTCAGAGCACTGCGATGATGTCCATTAATTGATGTCAAGCTTCCCCCCATCCCTTCTAAATATTCACACTCCAGGTCACATGAGAAATAACATAAAGTGATTCTTTACTGCCCAAGTTTTGTGGTCAAACTGACCAGCTAGCATTCATCTTAGATGGTAGAAAAGTAATTTTAAAGTAGGAAAAAAGCTCCTCCTCTCTTCAGGGTTTCTTCTTAGTGTGATCTTAGTTCTATCTTTATCCTCAGATTTTTGCTTTTCCTTTGTTTACAAACATTCACTGAGCATCTTTTCCCCACCTCAGGAAAGCCTTCTCCAAGCTCCATGGACTTCCCTTTCTTCTCCCCGACTCTCTGCTGCTGCCGGCTATCTTTAGTTTCTGATATCCTGTTACCATAGAAACAGGGAACCCTTTATGGACGATCACCCTATTCATGAGTTCATAAAAATGACCTAAGAGGGTACAAGTCTCTCTAAGGGCCCTTTGTGAATCAAGAAGGTGATGGTCAAGCATACGAGTTCAAGGACCTCTGCTGCCTGCCCCCTATTCAGTCTGGCTTTCTAACACATATAGCTCACAGCAAGAGAATCAGCACAAATCTCCTATGACAGAGAAGCACCCAAAGCACATCTCTCAACTTGCTACACGCTAGCGCGTCCTGAACACTGGATGAAAAATCTCTGAACTTTTTCATTCCACCTGTCACTCACTCATCTCCTGCCTTTTTCTCTTATAATATTCTTCATTCTTTTTTTTCATCTCTCTCCCCTCAGCCTTTCTATTCCATATCACCTTATCTTCTTCTGTTTGCTCTTCTATCTGCGGCATAATAAAAACAAACTAAAGGAAATGCAAACCTTTCTAAACTGCTCCCTGTCCTGCTTTCCTTTCAAGGACCACATGAATTACTACTTTTTTTCAAAATCCTTGCTACAGAAACAAGCCCTCAGCTTTTTTTTTTTTTCTATCTTCTGCACATCTTCAGCACTTATGGTTTGATCACTCATTGGGCATCTCTCAAATGTGACCTGTAATTACTATTTATCTGTTGGCGTCTCTGCCCTGGTTCCTAACCAGCTGATGGGTTCCTCCCTGGGAGGCAGAAACATATATCCTCGGCATTTCCTAAGGCATCCCACCCAGTGTCTATTATGAGCACAATAAATGTTGGGTAATGATGCTCACCTTTGCACTCGATTGCATTTTACTGGGTTTAGCTTTCTTCATTTGTTTTCTGGTTGATTTTTGGAAGACCCAGTTTTTGTTTTGAAGATCTGGAAGTGCAGGAGTGGTTTGAACTTAACAGTGTCAGATGTTATAAATGTCTCATTGTATCTGGAGACGTTTCCAGTGTTCCAACTCACTTTCTAGTTTAGGCATGCAAAATAAATCATTCAGGCAAGAGCTCCCATTATAAGTGTTATGTACCCTATTTAGGTGAATAATTTCAAAACAGGCAGAGTTATAATTTCCCTTCATATAGTTTACATAAACTCTCTTCGTAGAGAAAAATTGTACCTTCCCATGCAAATGAAGACATTACTATGGCTTAGCCAAAGCTTTGATGATAATAGTAATAATTACTGAATTCCTATTATACCAGGCACTGTGCTTAGCATTTAATAATCTCATGAAAAATGCTAGCAGCTTTCATAAGTACTATTATTTTCTGCATGTAGGGAAATTGGGGTTTAGAGAATTTAAACAGAGCTGGGATTAAAACCCTTCAACCTTGCATATAATAGGAACTTGAACATGTGCAATGAGGATGATAAAATACTTTCCTAAACTCCTTACAAAGTTATCTTTTTATATAGCTATATATTCTGTTAGGGCACATATTGCAAAATGCATTTTTATTATTCTTGGTTTAATAAGTTTGCCCAAGATCCTATCTCTCTCCTGTCCCAAGAGTTCTATCATCATGTAAAACAGTAACTTAATAATATTCAATAGTGATATCTTCTAATACAAAATAAAATAATTTTGACATGATGCATATAATAATTATAAGCAAAGCTTCTAGAACCTGTCACATATGTCACCTAATTTGCTACAGCAAATCTATGAGGTGGGTATTTCTTTTGTATTGCGATAAGCTTGATACTGTAAAACTTACAATAAATGATTCTAGTAACAATTAATGGAATGTATAGTTCATTGAAAATTTTCTCACATTTTCCATCTGCAGATTTAAAGATATCACTAAATAATATTACTCTAAAGAATATCTTATTTATAAAAAATTGAAAACACTACAAAAACATCATAGTAGTTATGGCCTCTCCAAATGTGTTTTCTAAAACAGTTCATTAGCTTTGGTTATATTTATATGTCTGATAAATGCGTTCTGTTCAATGAGAATTCAATGTAATTATTTTTAAAGTCTTGAAGTGAATGCTCAAGGATTATCGATCTGAATCACATCAACTAATGGTTCAATCAACAGGTCACTGATAAACAGCAATGTTATTCCAACTGATATGCTGCTGTGCTTACGTTGCAAAATGATTCATGTCTTTCCCAGACATAATTATAAAACTATAAAAGATGTTGAATTATACATTGGGCTTTTCTAAGAATTTTATTAGATCTTTGTTTTTGAACATTAATTGAAATGTTGTGGGGAATAACCTGCATGGGCCCAAATTTGAATATAGCTATGCAGCCTCTGAAACAAGGAGACTTAGACTGGTTAACGTAAATGCCATAAATTGCTGCGTGTGGGACTACAGTAACATTTTCATGTGCCTAGAATCCATTTAGGAAATTCCCTGTGCCAATTTTCCCTTAAAGGCAGCATAGAACTCTCAAAAAATTAATTGTTAACAGGTCCAAAACATTAGCAATTTATACTATTATACCATTGTCTACATTTTATTGGAGAAAACCTTATTGCAGTTTTATGGGTCTTTGACTAACATGCAGTATTTTTTTTAATGCAGGTAAATGGTTTAACTATGGAATTATCTTTCTCGTCTTGATTTTGGATCTTAATATGTGGAAGAACCAGATATTTTATAAGCCTCATGAGTATGGACAGTACATTGGCCCAGGGCAGAAGATATATACAGTGAAAGACTCAGAAAGTTTAAAGGATTTGAACAGAACCAAGCTATCCTGGGAATGGAGGTCCAATCACACTAACCCTCAGACAAATAAAACGTATGTGGAGGGAGACATGTTCTTACACAGCAGGTTCACAGGGGCTAGCCTTGATGTCAAGTGTCTGGCTTTTGTTCCAAGTTTGATAGCATTTGTGTGGTTTGGATTCTTCATTTGGTTCTTTGGACGGTTTTTGAAAAACGAGCAAGGCATGGAGAATCAAGACAAGACTTACACTCGCATGAAAAGAAAATCCCCATCAGAACATAGCAAAGACATGGGCATCACTCGGGAAAACACCCAGGCCTCAGTTGAAGACCCTTTGAACGACCCGCCTTTGGTTTGCATCAGGTCCGACTTCAACGAGATTGTCTACAAGTCCTCCCACCTGACGTCGGAAAACTTGAACTCGCACTTGAATGAGCCGACCAGCACGACAGGAGCTGACCCTGATCCAACGACTTCCAAAAGTACACCCACGAACTAGACTCATTTACTTGGCAATAGCACAAAAAGCAACCTTGAGTGTAACTTTAAGAAGTCTGTCTTTCCTTTTGTAAATGTAAGGTTTACTTTGTGTTAGGTAGAGAAGTACGAACAATGCCACAACGGTGCTCAACATGCTTTTTCTAGGACTCATTGTTTTCTATTCGTATTATGATACACGTGCCTACTGTATATCTAACGCCCCCTAGAGATTGCTTTTCACAGTTGCACAAGCTACTTACCGACTTTACAGCGTAGTAGATTAGCTGGTTACCTGTGTATCTGATGTTCAACCATAGTGGTGCCTTGAGACATTAAACTGTTTTTAACTGTACCAGAAACGAAGTGTGGAATAGTTCTCTGATCTACTTCACATGGGATTTTTTGTATACAATTATTTTGAACTATACTTGGTGTCCGATCAGGAAACAAATGTAGTCTTGGTGTGGCTCAGGAAGTATCTCTTATTCAGCAGCGGAGTCAGTGACTTTGATAGCTGGACTGCAGAGACACATGATGATAACCTTTGGATTTTTAATGGCTGTCCACCAAATACAAGTACAGATGCAAAATTCCCTAACAGGAGAACGATAATCCAGCATGGGTCACTGCTCGTGAAATGTGACTTTCTCCAACGAGTAATTGCAGTCAGATGATAATACTTAATTATGTTTTCCTAATTAAAGATAAATTGCTACTTGATTAAAAATCCTGCCCTTCACCTTTGGGAACAGAATTTAAGAGGCACAGTTGGGTGAACTCTGAAATTTATTGGCATTTTCACTAAGCCCTAGAAAACCAAGGAACTGAAGTTTTAATCATGTGAGGGGGTGCACAACCTACCATCTACATTATTTGTACATCTTTCTGTAAATATGGCTCCGGACAGTGAAAATTGAAAACCATATGCCAGCCCTGAGCAAGGAAACTCCTCTACAAATCATGCAGTGGAATCTTGTGAGGTAGAAAAGATCATGCATGAGAGAATCTGTTTAGTGGCTTGTTTTGTGTGCGTATTTTTTTAAGAATTAAACATTTCACAATAATAAATAAGAAAATTATATATCAGTAATTATGTCATGTTATTTTTTGTTTGTAATAGAGGGATTCAATTGTATCTTAGTTTAAAACAGCTCCTCGCTTTTTTCTAAACTCCATGCCAAATTAAAAAATGAAACACTCCCAACTTGCCTTTAATTTTGTCCCAGAAATTGTGGTAATATGTTGCTTGAGGGGGTTGGGGAAGATCACTTTTAAGGCAAAATTATTTTCCTGCCACATACTGACATAGCTATATTTTGTCTTTATGATTTTTTAAATCTCTGTTGTTTTGATCTATCTGCTTTTAAGCTTGCAGTGTGCTGAATTTAGCATGCATTATACAACTATGCATTCATCTGTCACTTGAAAGCCAGCTTTTATAAACATCTTTCTAAATTGTTTACCAAGCAAATTGGAACCATGCACCTGCTGTTTCTTCTACCTTTAATAGCCATGCATGGTGCTACTAAGAACCACAAATATCTCTGACACTGAAAAATGCAGAGATCAAGCTTACTGTAGTAACTCATTGACTAGACTGTCCAAAGAAACTTAGCATATTATGTCTGACACACGGTAATGTTGGCCATATCAAATTTACATAGCATAGGGCATTCCACTTCTGCCTCTGGGACAGAAAATAATACCACCCAGGACAATATTTTTATTTATTTTGGAAGTCATTATCTTGTAGAATGAAGAAGGAAATTGATTTAGAAAGTGTGTGTTTATTATCAATATGCAGTTTTATAAGAAAAACAAAAAGTCACAGACACAGATAATATGCTGCTTATGGGGGGGGCGGTTGTGAAAGATGAAGGAAATCAAGTCCGTGACGACAGAAGATTTGACTCATTTGAAGGTGGTGGGCACAACAGCACAATGTATCACAGAAATGTACACTTGAAACCTATATAAGCTTATTAACACATGGCACCCAATAAATTTAATTAAAAATTAATATGATAAAAATTAAAAATAAAATCTTAATACCTTCTAATAAAATCTTAAAATCTTAGTAGATGCTTTAAAAATATATTATTTGAGAATATTTATGTAGGTATTAAGAAAAAAAGTGTTCTGATGGGGGAATTAATTAGCAGAAGTAAGGTAGGGGGAAAAAAATACCTTAGACTCTTAGAACCCTTATGTATGCTTATGTGTCTCTAGGGACTGAGAGAAGTTAATAGCTGATGTGAAAATATTAGTACCAAACGGAGTAATGTCCAGGGATGGCTCTTTAATAGTCAAACCAGACTCGAACCTTCAAAGCTTCCAATATGCAATTGTATATACCAATCTTGACCTTTTTATCTACACACTAGTCTCCTTCCTTTTTCCTACCTTTTTTGGATCTTATACATTCCATCTGCACTTACACCAACTAAAGGTTAGAAAGTAAAATCAAAGTTAAAATCACATCCATTCATGTGTAGTCTTAGATTCCAAGTCAGTTACCAATGCACTCTGACTCTACAGAGATTTTTGGACTATTGAGGGCATTAAAAAAAAATGTGTAGTAAACTCAGAAGGTGAAGAGTTAAAAAAAAAGATGAAATATCACTAACCACAGATTCTAAAGAAAGCACAATGAATGTGATGCCTTAATTGCAGTGATGCTGAAGGACTATAAAAAATTGTACTTCTGCTGTTTAGTAATTACAGTATTTTATTCTGTGTAGTGCATGAATTGCATTAATTTAACATGATTTTAGTATTCCACATGATAGAGTATTTCATTAGTAGTTTAAATGGAAAATTAAATAAACACCATGAATTTGTGCCTGGTAATATATACCTAACACATAAATCTCATTACCACCTGCCCATTTATATTATATAGCTATTGTTAGTTACCTCTTCTTCTTCCCACAGTGGCTGCTTCTCACGTTCTCTTTTAGCACATCTAAGATCACCGGTGAATCATGTTAGAAAAGTTAAGAATCACTTCTTCCCCATTTGCTTTAAGGTCAGCCTTAAATCTTTTGCTTTTATAGCTCAGATATCACAAGTAGTCTCAAAAGCACTATTGGCCACCAGTGCAATGGAACGTCATCCAGCACAGACACACAGACTTGAAGGTGGAAGCCAAGGCCGCTGTCCTATCTCAACTCCAGGCTCCATTAGTGGCTCTGTTCTGTTATTTGGCTGTCCTGTGGGCCACCAACACAGCCAATATGAGAAGTGCAAAAGATAATGCCAAGGAACCCCCCTTAGCTCTCTCTGTAACTGTGGCTCGTGATGCCAGCTGGGCTATCTGACACTGCTCCCGGGCTCCAGCACGGCCCCCGTCACCTTACCGTCTACATGTCCTCACTCTAAATGGATCCCTATTTTTAACTGAGACTCTTGGGTGTGCAACCACAGTCTGGGTGCTGTGTTTTCATTAGCTTTTCCCTCTCAGACCATTATGTGGCTCACTAGTCTGGCTGGATTTCCTCCAGCTTTACCACTCGGAGCCAACTCTAACCTGTACCTGCCTTAAAAGGGAGAGAGCAACTCAGTTTTGCAACATATAAACTGGTGCTTTTCTTGTCTATTCCTAGTTTTATTTTTAAACACGTGTGTGTGCATAAGGTTGTGAAGTGATGTATGGGACCAATAGGGAACCCATATAGATAAGACGTTTGACTTACTACCATTTAGGACCACAACTGTGTTGTAAATTGAACAGCTAGAGAGTTTAGATGTAGTATTTGCAGGTCACAAGTCACCCTTGTTGAAGATAATTGGAAAAGAGGTAGATATTTGTAATGGAAACAAAAGGTTAGGCAGATGGTGGACCATGAGTGGAATTTGCTGAAGGGAAGTCTTGGAAATGAAAAATGGCAGCTTTTGTGTGGATGGGCTTTAAAATATCAGGAGGAAGCAAGGCCTTTGTAAAAGGAACTTCAGCGTGAGCCCAGCCCCCCCACCCCCCACCCCCCACTGTCAGGCAGGAGACGAAAAGACCTGCTCAGCATCACCGAGGGGCTCCACAGAAAGCTGGCTGGTTGGTCTCTTAAACATTCTAGCAGTCAAATTACTCCACGTCTGCCCCGGGGACCAGGGCGAGACCTGGGCAAGAAGACATGGGACCGGGAAACAAATCACAGAAGTGTCCAGGGAGGAGGCAACGTGAGAAGAGGAAGACAGATAAATCAACCCCTAACGCAGAGACTGGAACACCCTCGAGGGGAGAACGGGCACGCGGGGGAGTCTGTGCGCACGCACACCATCAGCATGCAGACGCCAGCACCTTAGTGACAAGGACACCTTGCGGTCATTTTGTGAGAAACTTTCTGAAAATTTTTAGTGAGAAACAAAACTGGACAGGCATTTTTATAATGTAACATGTGTGATATGCCCCTGGTATTATTTCAACTTTGTGTGAGGCATCAGTTGTTTTACTTCAGAGAATATAAAAGACATGTACTGCATATCACAGGTTAATTTCTTATCTCTTTCCTCCAACACAAATTTTCATAAGGCCTTAAGTTCCTTAACACTAACTGTACTATGGGCTTTTGGGGGACTTGCCTTTGTGATTGGGAAAGACCTCTATAATTTATCATTGAGAACTATAGCAACAAAAGCGATTTGCAGGTGCTCCTCACCCTGATAAAATGTTTGCACACTATCTAGATCTTTGCTCATCCTCATATTGATAATATTATCATTTTGAGTATTTTCTAGGCACAAATAAACTATCGCATTTAATCCTCACATTAACCATTGAAGGCAAGTATGTTTAATTTTACTTAACAGACCATGAAACTGAGGCTCAGGGAGGTTTATGAATCTGCCCAAGGTCACAAAGGTGGTAAATGCAGACTTGAGATTTGAACCCAGGCTTGTCTGACTCCAAAGTCCCATTTATTTTCTATTAACAACTCATGCACATCCATTCAAACCAGAGTATCTATCTCAAACAGGATCTTTGATGAGGAGCTGTTAAAAACCTTAAGATGCTTGAGCTCTAACAACTCATCTTTCAGGAACCTAAGTTAAATAACTTCTAACAGCTGTCTGGATGCAATTTCCAAGTTAAATTATATGATTGAAACAGATAAGGTTGAATTAAATGGCAGAAGTGTTCAGTTCATTGCCAGGTAATCTGATTTAAGCTACGTTTATAAAGCCACAACAGAGATTTGTCCTAATACTATTCTCAGCATTGGATTTAGTCTCTCTCATAATTTTACTTTCCCTTGGGGAGGGCGAAGGGTAGAGCTCTGTATGTTTTAAATACCCCCAGGCAAATGTCAGGGGAGGGACAGGCAGTTACAAAGATTCAAGCAAAGAAAAGAATGATAAACAAATGGCTGGTTTTAGAAGGCATAATTTAAATATAGTCTCCTAGAAACAACTCTATTTAGAAGTGACCATCCAAAATGTATTATTTTAAAAAATCTTTACCAAGGTGAGCAGCTGTATTGTGGTAGGACAAGCACTGGCCTTAAAGATGTGTCCCTGGAACACTATGAGCCTTTGCTTCTCATCCCAAAATGGGCCTAACTCACGGAGTTTCAGAGAGGATCCACTGCATGTGAGAGCATTCTGTGAACAGCAGCACACCAGTGCTGATGCGGGGTGCAGGCTCCAGTCCCACCCCCCAGCACCTACCGTCAGTGGCGCCCACTCCCCTTGCCTTCATCAGTGGCTCCCCACAGAGGCTGCCCTTGGACATGGTTAGGCTGTTGGCTCCCAAATTTCCCTCTATACAGTAGTTGTTTTGAACTCTACAAGCTACAGCATAATCCCTTTTCACTTTCAGAGCCCCCAGTTTAAAGCAAGTGACTAAATTGTCTAAAATCAATGGCTATAATCCCTCGAACTGCTGTGCTGGACATATTCCTCAAGGTTTTCTCGGCTCCAGAGTTCTTACACTGTTGCCTTCTTTTTATGATTCTTCAGCAGCTTCTCTCATCGGCCCTTTGCATCGCACCAGTAATCCACCACCTTTCATAAGTCCTGAAGTGAAAGTGCTGGTGTCATCCGCATTTAAACCAGAGCCGACACACACCTGCGCCCTGCACTTCAGCATCTCCTGGGCTGGATTTGGGTGCAGTTGAGGAGGCGATCTGTGAATCAGGATGCTGTCTCAGACCGCCCTTCTTGGAAGAGCACGTTAGCACAGTATTTCATGGATTCGAGGCAACTCCTCAGCCAAGCTGCAGTGCTTTGTAGAGTAACATTATAAAATAGTATTGTGGGTTTTCCTTCCGTTTGTAGATTTACTTCCTTTGAATACATTGTTTTACCTAGACAGTCCACTTGAGTTAAACCTAACCATGCTGGAAAAGATCTGCATTTAAAGATCGTCACTCTTGATTGAAACAAAATGTATAACGTGGAAGAGACTAAGTCCAGAAAGAATACTCTTAACAATTACTATTTAGATCTGATAATGAAAAAATTATTATAATGTCATCTTTAAACAAATTATAATGTTCTTGAAGAGTAATATTTAGAGCTTCAGAGATGCCAGAACATTGGGAGGCTCTGTTATTTTCATATCCGAATGGTCTCCAGTGGGAAGAGATTGTATTTATTTTGTGTTTCTGTCATTTTCACTTAGTGCCAAGCAGGGGTCTAGCTCATCTGCTCCTGCTGGGACACCTGCAATGGGCCCTACCTGGTCTTCCCAACTCTTATGTTGTCGAGTGCTATCCATTTTCCACACTTTTACCAGAACAGTCTTTAAAGTCTAAATATGATCACATTATTCAGCTTTTTCAGTGGTACGTATTGCTGACCAGTGGTTTTTAATGTGTGAACAAATCCAAATTCCCAATGGCTTAACAATAAAAGTTCATCTCAGTCTCATGTTGCAATTAAATTGGATGTCCACTGGATGGCCTTCCATTCAGCAAATTGAGGATCCAGATAGATGCTAACACGTGGTTGTGTATCTGTGGCTGGTGAGGAAAGAGGGAAGGTGAGGAAGATGCTACAGGAAGATTTGGGAACAGACCTGGAAGGGGCACACCTCACTAAATGTTCGCATCACATCGACCAAACTCTGAGGCAGTGCCTGGCTAACTGCAAAGGAACGTGCCATTCAGCTCTGTGCCCGCAAAGGATAAGGAACAATGTGAAGAATTTCCAGTCAAAGGAGTATTGACAAAATGTATACCCAGCCAGGTTTCATGAGAAAACGGAGGCAAAGAAGCTCCAGAACTGGTCTCTGCGAGCTGGAGACTCAGGAAAGTATGGCTGGAATTCAGTTATCATCCAAGGCCTGAGAACCAAGCGAGCCGAAGACGCAACCCCCATCCCAGGCAGGAGGAGGAAGAGAAGACGGCCAGCTCTGTCAGCGAGGCAGGAGAAGGGCGGAGTTTCTCCTTTTGTCTGCCTTCCGTCCTCCTGCCCACCGCACTAGGGAGGACAATGTTCGGACTCAAGCACTAGTCTCAGGAAACAGTCTCACAGACACACCTGGATACAATGTTTCATCTGGGCACCCACGGCCCATTCAAGTTGACACGAAAAGTGAACCATCACAAGGAGTGAAGATAGCAAATTTTAAAAATCTAATGAGAAGGGAATGTTACAGGTGAGCCAGAAAAATGTGCACAAACTCTTCCTCGAGGGAGGCTCAAGGTAGGTACTAAGAGCAAACCAGGATGAAGCAGGAGAGGCAATGAAAGCCAAGGGCAGCAAATCAGCGTGGCAGCGGGAAGTCCGCTGGTCTGATTCCTGGGGCAGTGGTGCCACACCCCCACCTGGCTAGTCGGTTTCTTCTGCTACAGATTTGCGTGGGTGAGTTGGCTGTGACTGACTGGGAACACAGTTGCACCACGGCTGGCTGTGTATCCTGAGATGCCAGTCTTTTAGAAGAAAGGAAATAATACCACCCCATCCCCCAGAGCCCTGTGGGCGGACCGTAGCTGTTTAAGTGTGCCCAGGGCATCCACCAGCAGGACTGGGGTGTAGCAGGCTCACAGGATTTCACACGTCATTCTCTGAAAGCCAAAATTGGAAAATAAACCCAAGTCAGAGGCTCCAAAACTCAAATGAACTGTGATTCTGGCTGGTATCTCCGAATTCCTTAGAAGCCTATTTACATGTTGAAAACATCAATTATTCCTCCCATTTGAAATATGTAGTTCTTGTAATCAATTGCTTTGAGTCGATGTTCAGAATTATTCATGAAAGAGTTATATTTTAATGGCATGTGATGAAAACCAGCCACAGCAGCCATTCATTTGATTAGTCTTGTGTGGGCTAGAGGAGAAAACTGGCAGGCAGCCCTGAGTGAATCGATAGCGTGGGGTCTGAGCGAGCGCACCCAGCCAGCCTCGCCAGCCTGGGACCCGCGCAGAACGATGGTATGAGGGAGAGCAAACCATCCGAGAGACGTGTCTCTGGTCCTCTCTTTCTGCCTCCTTTGCATTTTTCATCAGTCACCTCTTACTCCAAGGCAGCGAATGTAAGTTGCTTTCCTACTCCACCCCACCCGCATCCCCACTCCCTGCTGTCCTCTGTAAAGGACAGAGCCCAGAAGTTTGTTTTTTGTTTTCAAACCTAAGAGTTTAAACATAAGTCATAGCCCAAGCTCCTCAAAAAGAGCTATAAATCTGGACATTGAGAAAAACAGGAGCGAGGGCCAAGGGTTTAATTTCCCTGCATGGTCCTTCCATTTGAAAGGGTCGGGGAGTGACTGTTCAAGACAGAAAATGCTCTTTATTCAAGAAATGGGGTTGGGGGGGCGGGGAGTGGGGCGGGGCGGGAGGGAGGTGAGGCAGCCATCTACCCAAGCTCTCAAGGTGTTATCATGGCTCCAGAGGAATGTGACAGGTTCGAAGCAGGGAGCAGCCTCTGGACAGGCCCAAGGGGAGCACAGAGACAGTCCAAGCTGGGGGACGGACCAGTTTGCATTTTGTGGGTCACTTGGCCTCCATTCAAGTGGTATGGGGTTCAGGACAGGATACCAGTGGAGCTGGATGGCAGATGAGACACCACCAGGCTATGTTCTAGCCCTGCCCACCAGACACACCCTCAGAGGGGAGTATCACTTTAATGTTCACCCCATGCCAAACGGGAGCTAGTTTATGAGAGTGGACCTCACCGCTGAGGACGAAACGCTGAGGACCTGTCTAGATTTTTGTAGGGGTCACTCAGTGACTGAGCAGAGCTGAACCCGCAAGTCTAAGGACACGGTTGTGCAAAAAAGAAAAACAAATCCTGAAACAGTGCCAGAGGCTGGGAAAGAAAAGATTGCATTTGCTTTTAAAACAGGCTATAGCTTCATGTGTCTTTTATGCCTGTTCCTTGACAACCCTTCCCCTTCTCCCTCTGGTATCCCCTCCCCACTCCCCTCTGGTTACTGTCATTTTGTTCTTTATTTCAGTGTCTCTGGTTATAAGGGGGGTAGGATCAAGGGTAGGAGGTAGGGATGAGGGGTGAAGGGACAGTGGGGGGAAAATGGAGACAATTGTACTTGAACAATAAAATAAATGAATGAATGAATGAATAAATAAATTTTTAAAAAGGAAAAAATAAAAATCAAATGACTTTTAAAAAAATTATTTTATTGTTGTTCAATTACAGTAATCTGCATTTCCCCCCCACCACTCCCCTCCACCCCAGCCAAACCCATCTCCCTCCCTTGCTTCCACCCTCCCCCTTAGTTTTGTCCATGTGTCCTTTATAGTGGTTCCTGAAAACGCTTTCCCCCATTATCTCCTC